>JASANE010000489.1:0-36599 GCA_030248225.1 Trileptium ribeirensis | reverse complement strand
TGTTCTTCGTTCAGTTACATACGCGTGACCCTTTTCTAGCCCCTCCTCAACAAACCTCAAAAAGGAAAGTTCATTCTACCACGTAAATACCTTCACTATATATTGAATTCTTAGACAGTGACTTTCCATACGTGGACTAAACGAGAGAGCGCGTGATCCTTTTCTAGCCCCTCCTCGACCAGACCTTCGAAAAGGAAAGTTCATTCTACTGCGTAAATACCTTCACTATATATTGAATTCTTAGACAGTGACTTTCCATACGTGGACTAATGCGGCGTTCACGTTATAATGTCCCCAACGTTTGGAACCTATGTACCCCACACAGTGTCAGACACACTGTTGACAACAGGGTGTCTTAGACACCCCCGTGTTTTTAATAAATTTTTTCAACGGTAGCTAGTTACGCGTATTACCGCTTACCGACAGTATCAGGCACACCGTGTCTTCTGGCAGTTTTATTGACAGTGTTAGGAATTATTTGAGCAATGTTCATTTGGGCTAGATACAAATATCGAGAATTTAGGAAAAACTCTACAGGAAAGTTGACTAATAAACCGCATTAGCTACAGACGGTGTCCGTTATAGTTAATTCGCGCCAAATCGGTAGCTAAGGGTGTGTACGACACTGTCTAGAAAAAATGTAGTAGCTAAGGGTGTGTCGTACACCCTCGGCATTTGATATACAGTATGGGTGTCACCCTGACTGTCTATACGGTAGGGTCGCGACTATAGGGGCTTTCTATAGGCCGGGTCAAACAGTTCCAAACACCGGGGAAGTCATTATACTGACGTGAACACCGCACACATATATACAGAAACAAAGACAGAGAAAAACAATACGTGAACGCCGCATAAACGAGAGAGCGCGCGATCCTTTTCTAGCCCCTCCTCGACCAGACCTTCGAAAAGGAAAGTTCATTCTACTGCGTAAATACCTTCACTATGTACTGAATTCTTAGAGAGTGACTTTCCATACGTGGACTAAACGACAGAGCGCGCGATCCTTTTCTAGCCCCTTCTCGGCCAGACCTTCGAAAAGGAAAGTTCATTCTACTGCGTAAATACCTTCACTATATACTGAATTCTTAGACAGTGACTTTCCATACGTGGACTAAACGACAGAGCGCGCGATCCTTTTCTAGCCCCTCCTCGACCAGACCTTCGAAAAGGAAAGTTCATTCTACTGCGTAAGTACCTTCACTATATACTGAATTCTTAGACAGTGACTTTCCATACGTGGACTAAACGACAGAGCGCGCGATCCTTTTCTAGCCCCTCCTCGACCAGACCTTCGAAAAGGAAAGTTCATTCTACTGCGTAAATACCTTTTGTGCTTTTGTGGCTACGAAGAGCGCGCGATCTTTTTACTTTGAGCTTGAAGGAAGTTTTTTGCGTTTTTTATATCTTTTTGTGCTTTTCGGCTGTGCGCGATCTTTCTGCCCCTCCTCGCCCCCTTGAAAAGGAAAGTTCATTCTACTGCGTAAATACCTTCACTATATATACTGAAATTCTTAGACAGTGACTTTCCATACGTGGACTAAACAGCAGAGCGCGCGATCCTTTTCTAGCCCCTCCTCGACCAGACCTTCGAAAAGGAAAGTTCATTCTACTGCGTAAATACCTTCACTATATACTGAATTCTTAGACAGTGACTTTCCATACGTGGACTAAACGAGAGAACGCGTGACCCTTTTCTAGCCCCTCCTCGACCAGACCTTCGAAAAGGAAAGTTCATTCTACTGCGTAAATACCTTCACTATGTACTGAATTCTTAGACAGTGACTTTCCATACGTGGACTAAACGACAGAGCGCGCGATCCTTTTCTAGCCCCTCCTCGACCAAACCTTCGAAAAGGAAAGTTCATTCTACTGCGTAAATACCTTCACTATATACTGAATTCTTAGACAGTGACTTTCCATGCGTGGACTAAACGACAGAGCGCGCGATCCTTTTCTAGCCCCTCCTCGACCAGACCTTCGAAAAGGAAAGTTCATTCTACTGCGTAAATAGATTCACTATATACTGAATTCTTAGACAGTGACTTTCCATACGTGGATTTTTAAAATTAATTCTTATATCCTATCTATTTTATGCTTTTTCTAAACGACAGAGCGCGCGATCCTTTTCTAGCCCCTCCTCGACCAGACCTTCGAAAAGGAAAGTTCATTCTACTGCGTAAATACCTTCACTATATACTGAATTCTTAGACAGTGAGTTTCCATACGTGGACTAAACGACAGAGCGCGCGATCCTTTTCTAACCCCTTCTCGACCAGACCTTCGAAAAGGAAAGTTCATTCTACTGCGTAAATACCTTCACTACATATATACTGAATTCTTAGACAGTGACTTTCCATACGTGGACTAAACGACAGATCGCGCGATGCTTTTCTAGCCCCTCCTCGACCAGACCTTCGAAAGGGAAAGTTCATTCTACTGCGTAAATAGATTCACTATATACTGAATTCTTAGACAGTGACTTTCCATACGTGGAGTAAACGACAGAGCGCGCGATCCTTTTCTAGCCCCTCCTCGACCAGACCTTCGAAAAGGAAAGTTCATTCTACTGCGTAAATACCTTCACTATATACTGAATTCTTAGACAGTGACTTTCCATACGTGGACTAAACGACAGAGCGCGCGATCCTTTTCTAGCCCCTCCTCGACCAGACCTTCGAAAAGGAAAGTTCATTCTACTGCGTAAATAGATTCACTATATACTGAATTCTTAGACAGTGACTTTCCATACGTGGACTAAACGACAGAGCGCGCGATCCTTTTCTAGCCCCTCCTCGACCAGACCTTCGAAAAGGAAAGTTCATTCTACTGCGTAAATACCTTCACTATATACTGAATTCTTAGACAGTGACTTTCCATACGTGGACTAAACGACAGAGCGCGCGATCCTTTTCTAACCCCTTCTCGACCAGACCTTCGAAAAGGAAAGTTCATTCTACTGCGTAAATACCTTCACTACATATATACTGAATTCTTAGACAGTGACTTTCCATACGCGGACTAAACGACAGATCGCGCGATCCTTTTCTAGCCCCTCCTCGACCAGACCTTCGAAAAGGAAAGTTCATTCTACGGCGTAAATACCTTCACTATATATATACTGAATTCTTAGACAGGGACTTTCTATACGTGGACTAAACGACAGAGCGCGCGATCCTTTTCTAGCCCCTCCTCGACCAGACCTTCGAAAAGGAAAGTTCATTCTACTGCGTAAATACCTTCACTACATATATACTGGATTCTTAGACAGTGACTTTCCATACGTGGACTAAACGACAGATCGCGCGATCCTTTTCTAGCCCCTCCTCGACCAGACCTTCGAAAAGGAAAGTTCATTCTACTGCGTAAATAGATTCACTATATACTGAATTCTTAGACAGTGACTTTCCATACCTGGACTAAACGACAGAGCGCGCGATCCTTTTCTAGCCCCTCCTCGACCAGACCTTCTTTATCTTTACTTTCCTTCTACACCATCTTTTCTTCCTTCTCACCTTCAAAAAGGAAAGTCCATTCTACTGCGTAAATACCTTCACTTATATATATACTATTCTAACAGACTCACGCGGACTGAAAGACAGATCGCGCGATCCTTTTGCTAGCCCCTCCTCACCAGACCTCGAAAAGGAAAGTTCATTCTACAGTGTACTTACCATCGGTATATGGGTACTGGATTCTTACGGGACTTTCTATACCTACTAAACGACAGAGCGCGCGATCCTTTTCTAGCCCCTCCTCGACCAGACCTTCGAAAAGGAAAGTTCCTTCTACTGCGTAAATACCTTCACTATATACTGAATTCTTAGACAGTGACTTTCCATACGTGGACTAAACGAGAGAACGCGTGACCCTTTTCTAGCCCCTCCTCGACCAGACCTTCGAAAAGGAAAGTTCATTCTACTGCGTAAATACCATCACTATGCACTGAATTCTTAGACAGTGACTTTCCATACGTGGACTAAACGACAGAGCGCGCGATCCTTTTCTAGCCCCTCCTCGACCAAACCTTCGAAAAGGAAAGTTCATTCTACTGCGTAAATACCTTCACTATATACTGAATTCTTAGACAGTGACTTTCCATGCGTGGACTAAACGACAGAGCGCGCGATCCTTTTCTAGCCCCTCCTCGACCAAACCTTCGAAAAGGAAAGTTCATTCTACTGCGTAAATACCTTCACTATATACTGAATTCTTAGACAGTGACTTTCCATGCGTGGACTAAACGACAGATCGCGCGATCCTTTTCTAGCCCCTCCTCGACCAGACCTTCGAAAAGGAAAGTTCATTCTACTGCGTAAATATTTTTTTTCTCTTTTCTGCTACCTATCTTTCTAGCCCCTCCTCACCAACCTTCAAAAAAATTATTTTCTTAAATACCTTCACTATATACTGAATTCTTAGACAGTGACTTTCCATACGTGGACTAAACGACAGATCGCGCGATCCTTTTCTAACCCCTCCTCGACCAGACCTTCGAAAAGGAAAGTTCATTCTACGGCGTAAATACCTTCACTATATATATACTGAATTCTTAGACAGGGACTTTCTATACGTGGACTAAACGACAGAGCGCGCGATCCTTTTCTAGCCCCTACTCGACCAAACCTTCGAAAAGGAAAGTTTATTCTACTGCGTAAATACCTTCACTATGTACTGAATTCTTAGACAGTGACTTTCCATACGTGGACTAAACGACAGAGCGCGCGATCCTTTTCTCGCCCCTCCTCAACCAGACCTTCGAAAAGGATAGTTGTCTAAAATATCCGTCAGGTAAGATCATTGCGAAATTGATCAGACCTCGTGATTTTAGCGACACTGAAGCGTCGAGAAGGCATGTAGTAATTTCATGACAGACACCGATTAACACGTTTTTTTAAACAGCACCGAATAAAGGAGAGAACTTTAGGCGCTTTGGTTACAGTTTCAACTGTCCCAAAAAAGTATCGCGAACAAGAAACCACTAATGCTAATCACATAATCATTTCGACTGATATGAACGATTGAATGATCTGGGATTACCTTGTAAAGGCAGCCATTTACACAGTAACTACTCAACGTATCCACGTAATCGTTCAAACGCAGCGGCCGCGTTTGAGGATTCAGAAATCTTACACAGGGCGTATCCACAACCCTGGGATTGTATGCTCGCTACCAGTGAGCTCATGATTTGAGACTATAAACGCGCTTTTAGAGGAGCCTTAAAGGATCCGAGCAATAAATAATTCTCATATAGTTCATGGACTAGCGAACATACATTTAATCTGGACGTCCTGAGTTCAATACCTCACTGCAACCAGTAATTGTTCATCGCGACTCGAAATGCAAATTAATTCAGGATGTAAAGGATCTAGTAAAATTTTGTCAAGTTGCCTAATATAGGAAGGGACGTAAGATAACATTTATTTAAGCTTGATTGAGTAACAGTAAGCTCCAAATTAACGATACAGGGGAAATTGGCAAGGCGAGAAGTTAAACAATTGAGAAAATGTGCAGTTGAAAATATCAAATTATTTTTAATTCTCTGCTCGGTTTTCCATTTTGTCACTTTTCCTGCAACTCAAATCAGCAAAATAGCAAGAACAACAAAAACCTAAGGCCAATTATAATGTAAAAAGCATGAAACGTCACAATTTTTAACCGAGAAAGTTGCCACAGAACCAATTACTGGATCCCCTTTACATCAATAGAACATGCCACATTTAGGCGTTAGAAAAAAGAAGAGTTACGTGCGGGTGCGACTGCTCCAGGCTTTAGACTTAGTATAAGGCTAATATAAGGACATTTAGCTTCGAGCAGGGCGCCCATAGGGACCTTAGCTTAAACTAAAGGTTCATACAAGGAACTTAATAGTTTTAGACTATGGCTCACATAAGAATCCTAGCTTAGATTAAAGCTAGGCTTAGTAACGGCTTACCATGCATTTCACTTTCGCGTCTAAAAGCTACATTGGTGCTAGTTCTTTGACGGTACCGGTTTGTGGAATTTCCCATTCGGTAACCCACATGAAAGCCAACCGAAAATAAAATATAATTACTTCTTCTTAAATTCTAATACAGACTCTAAGTGTTGCAGGCTATTCCACAATGCAAAATTTTTTGTTTGTCCACTGTTTTTAATAAAACCACACTTGTTCTCTAAGTGACATTTTACAATCCCGAATAGACAAAAACAATTAAAATGTATTTTTTCGTATTATTGAGTAGCAGTTGAGATTTGGTGCGCAAAAAGGATGCCGGTCAAACGTAGAAGTGGGCTGATGGCCTCGGTGATGGAGCGATGAAACCAAAAATTTTCCCTAATTTCTCTTTTACATCCAAAACTACTTTGTGTATCGCTCAATGTTTGACAAACTCAAGGGTACGCCGCGATCGAACACAATTCGTATTGATGAGAACGGCACCCGCAAACCACTGAGTTATCTGGTAGCCTTAAGGAACCTCGCAAAGTGAGCAAATTTATATCCCGCATTCCAAACACACGCAAGGCGATATACAACTGAAGGGATGTAAATATTCATTCTTTAACCCAACGAATTTAGAGTGAAATTATCTGATATTTAGTAAATATAAGGAACTATTGAAAGCGTTCGAGGGTGCGTCGCACGCGAAATAGTGGTGCAGAAACATTCCCAGCTTGAATAATTTCCAACCCGTAAGACCGTCTGGTACTAAAAACCACCTGACCATGGATACAAAGTTGAATTTGGCAGATACCATGGTCTCAAAATTCAATACTAAGGGCTTATTAGGTCGGCGAATTACCGTAAAAAATGCTGGATTCTAACAACTGAAAAATAGTGGCAACAAAGAAAAAATCAACAAACAAACCCTAACAGAATCTTCATGCCTAGTTATATAATAAATTGCCATCGTACTACCCGCCACAATATGGCAGAAACGAGCTGAAATTCGTTTGAACTGTCGGCGGCGCACTTGTCTAAACATAGCCAAAGTAATAAAAGGCACAACTTTCAGAGAAAATAGCATAATGGGTTATGCTTTGCTAGAAGACTATGGATTTGGTACAAAAATTGTGCTTTCTCGAATTTAGCGCACTAAAATGCCCATCGGTAGGTTGAAATTGTGGCCCATGTCAACTTTAGGCGCCGTACGTTATAGCGTTAGAAAAAAGAACAGCTTAGAGCGGCCGAAGTTCATGACCTATTGTGCAAAACAAATGTTTATGCAAAAGGTGAAACGAACAGCCGAGTACAAGATGTCTCAGAATGGTACGCGATCAGTATACATTCCTATTATAAAGTCACTTCCTGAGTCGAGGCATTAAACTTGTTACCGCACAGCGATATCTGAAATAAAACTAACAAGCTGTTTACAACTGACTTCCATTTCTATATTTATGATCCCAAGTTTTTTGCCTTTACAGCTTTATGATGAATTATCGCTATAATTCTGTGTTCTGTATAGTTAAATCTAATTAGTATTAGAAAAGAGTATGCCAGTTCCCTGCACTGCACTCACATGTAAACCCGTGTTTGACGACGCGGGCGTTTTCGGCCTGACCTCCCAGTCCGACGTACCCCCACCCAAACTGGGGTCCCAGAATCAGTGCATAGCGTCCTACCCAAAAAAAAACTGGGCGTCAGGCCGAAAACGCCCTCGTCATCAAACACAGGTTTATATTATGTCAGTGAAGGCAAGTGTCATATTCTTCCCTAATGCACTATTGGTAATACTAATAAAGCAACAGCATATCGCTCAGTGAAATTAAGAAATGTCATTTTTAATTTTGGAAACAATTAACCAATACAGATGACAAGCAAATGATAATACAATCACCACAACAAAAGTATAATATATTATATTCTTAAAACGATTTAAATATCAGAAAATATGCTTGCGTTAAATACCTTTTAAGAAATACACTTACGTAGTCTTAACAACGGACTTTTGTAAATTGTACTTATTTTCAGTTAGATATTACAAACTACCTTACAAAAATTCAAAAAGTTTTAATATTTGAAACCTCTGCACCTATTTGCGATCACAGCTGCAAGGGAATAAAAACTCTTGGCGTTTCAAACTATAAATTAAAACTAGTAACTCTATTGAGATTGCAGAACGTAGTGAAGCATAGGTACACCTACGCCTTTTATGTACACAGCCAATCAGCTCGTGATAGCATTCGTTCATATGCTATATGTGGACATCACACAATACCACACAAGTTAGAACAAAACTAATACCGATAATAAGTTTCCCATGCCCGAAAACACCCAAGTGCAGGAATCAGCCTCTGAGGACGTCACAATTAACTGGGATTTTTTGGGTCGATGAACCAAGGGGCTCCATACCCCCGTACCGATTTAACCTTGGGTCGCAGAGTAACACCAGAAATGAGTTTCCAATGTCCGAAAATCCATATGTGACACTTTTCAGATGCCAGACGTCAAAACAAATTTTTGAATTTTGGGTCGATGATTTTTGAATTTGGGCATCGGCATTATCATATTACCATGAAATAAAACCAAACACAGGAAAAATTGAAAGCTAAGATAAAAATAACCTTGCTTCCGTGAAGGGTACTAAAATGAGGTAGGAAAACCCTTTTTGCTCTCTGACCCCGAACCCTGGGGTGCCATACCATGGTACCAATGGAACCATGGGTCGTAGAGTAGAACCAAAACAGGCAATGAGTTTTCCTTGCCCGAAAACACTTAAATGAAACTTTACAGCAGCCCAGAACGTCAGAACAAAATTTCTAATTTTGGTCGAGGAATGAGGGTGCCATACCTCTAAAACTCCAAAACGGAGCCTTAATCGAAAAACAAAAAAGAGGCATCGGTATTTATCATTTCACTATGAAATAAAACAAAAAAATTTGAAAGTTAAGATTAAAATAACCTTGATTCCGTGATGGGCACTAAAATGGGATAAAAATTTTGACCCCTGACCCCGGAAATGACCCCAAATAAAAAAACTAAGGTTGCACCGGATACACGATTGGGCCGGATACCGGATATCCGGCTTTCATTATCCGGCCGGATACCGGATATCCGGCTTTCATTATCCGGCCGGATACCGGATATCCGGCTTTCATTATCCGGCCGGATACCGGATATCCGGCTTTCATTATCCGGCCGGATACCGGATACCGGTTGCCGGATAATAGCCAAATGTGACTGGTCTACTGTGACAAAAATATTCTCTCTAAACTATTTTAGTTTTAGTGCGGAATATAAAAGTAAAATGGCTAGTTCTGTAATATGGAAGTTTTATGAAGTTAATAACTCAACCGATACGTATGCAAAGTGCAAAACTTGCAGTAAAATGATTTCCCGTGGGGGAAAGACCCCCAAAGAGTTCGGGACTTCTGGTTTGAAAAACCATCTAAAACAGCACCACCAGGTTTTCAACCAGTTTGAAGCTATGAGCACGAAGGCGGCGAAAGAGCGAGAAGAGGGAAAAAGACCCATGCCGGCACAGCCGAGGTCCCAGCAAACAATAGTCGATGCACTAACGCGCCGACAGCTGTGGGATATTAACAGTGATAAAGCTAAGCGTGTTCATCTGCGCGTTGGCAAGAAATAGCATCGACGAGCTCTGCTCCAGCTCCAATGGCATTCACATCGCGAGCCAAAGAGCTTGACAGCTATCTCATAATGGCCCGTGAACGAGGCGCTGACCCTTTACAATGGTGGAAGGCACACAAAGAGAAGTTTCCGACACTCGAAAGGCTAGCGAGAAGACTGATGTCCGCTCCACCAACAAGTGTTGCTAGCGAGCGTTTGTTCAGCGTAGCGACAAACGTGCTCACTGATAACCGGAACAAACTGTCGCCGAAGAATGCGGAGATGCTCGTATTTTTGCACGAAAATCTACGGCTGCTCAACTTTGACTATTAATCTCCTATCGAACCCACGGCTACGGCCTCTTTGATGAGGAAAAGGAGTTGCGCCTTTGCCGCCGGAGCAAATATAGTCTTAATCCCAAGTTGTGCTTCGTGACGACGGGATGCATGGCAGTTTGGACTTAAAATGAAACTGTCGCTAACGAAGATTGGTAGAAGAGCTGCGTAGCTGGCCGGCTATTCGCGGTGGTTTGTGGTACTTTGGAATGATCGACTTGGGCCAGGTTGCGTCTACATAGTGACTGCGTACGTATCCCTACGAGACCGAGTTGCTGCTGCTGCTGTGTCTTTGTCTGTTCCAGGCGTCATCATCAACGGCGAGCATACTGCTAGTGGGTGACCGCAACCGTGGAAGAAGCCGATTGCTGCTAAATTTCCTATGGTAAGCGCTATACTACACTGTTTTGTAACTGGTGGCTTCGAGGCGTTCGCGCCGAAGTCCTTTGAATTGGATGTATTTGCTGCTTTCGGGAGTCAGCGGCAGCAGGTCGGTCCCTAAGTAGTATCTGATATCTACGTATATAGATAGATCAAGTCGAACATCGCAAAGTACCACAAAACACCGTATAGCAGGCCACCTTTGCATTTCGTCGACTAATCTTCGCTAATGCATGTCATCGATGCATGTATTCCTGCGGCCCGCAACTCCAGAAAGTGTAAGTGATGCATTATACGAATTATCCGGTATCCGGCCCGGATAACAAAAAAATCCGGCCGGATACCGGATAGGCTATATCCGGCCGGATACCGGATGCCGGATATCCGGTGCAACCCTAAAAAACACTTCCGAATGTACACGGTAAATCGACTATGCCGGTTTGAATGCCCAAGACCATGAAAATAGGTTACGTCGTTCCATAATTATGGCCGATCACACACATAGAGAGACGGAATTTAAAAACTTTCACCCCTGCAACACTAATCTCCACTACGTTCCGATAATGACAAGAAAATGTACAACTTAAATTCTTTGAAATCAGATGGAAATTCCCCAAAGAACATTCATTCCAAGAATATTATAAGCTATTTTACAGCATTAAAACCGAATGTTACACTAGAAATGAATATTAATATAAAAATCTTGATCGTCAGGTTCCCAACTACCGTAAAAATAGCTTTAGGTTTATTTGAAAAACCAAAAAATCTGGATTCCAAATAATGAATCTTAATTAAAAACTATGCATATACTAACCGCCACAAGAATTCATAAACATAGTGAAGCTCGCATGCGAGCCAGAATTCGAGTGGTGAGAACAATCCCCCGAAGCAGAAGTGTGAAAAATATTTGCCACACAATATTTTTGATACTCGCAATGAGCTTGTCGGCCCAGAAAACCCCATATCCGACACTGAAACCAACAATAAACACACATTCAGGTGCTTTTTCCACGACTTCTCACCAAAAATTTGGAAAACGTCATTTTTATGCCAAGTATGAACCAGAAGTGTAAAAAATTTTTGCCCAACAATATTTTTAACACTTGCAATGAGTTTATCTGCCCATAAAACCCCATATAAGACACTAAAACCAACAAAAAACATACATTTACGTGCATTTCCAATGACTTTTCACCAAATATGAAATTTGGCGCCAACTATAAGCTTATAGACTCCAGATTGGGAAGTAGTTGAAAAACTTGTTATATATCATTGGCAAGCCCTGGTAAAGTTACTTATTGAGAAAAGTCGCAAAAACTGGAGGGGATGCCCGAAAAATGGACCAAAATGACGTCGTTTTGCCCCATAACTTTTCCCAAGGGAAAAAATTCAAAAATCGGGATCCGTCACTACATTGCACATTCGGCATCCGTCACTACATTGTAAATCGACCATTGCGGTTCGAATGAGCTATCTTGCATCAAAATCCGCCTAACCGTTATCGAGATGCAGGTACGACAGACACACACACACAGACAGGACCTCCTCAAACCCCCTCCAGAGCCAAAATTGAAAATTCTCGTTCCACTCGCTCGCGAGTTGAATGAGCTCCTTCAGTCGCTCATTCCACTCGAATTCAATAATATGCTTGGATCGTGGGCATAGCACTTTTAGCTCGAACTTAACCAAAACTAGTAAAACAAAAAACTAGAGTACCATCTCTTTGCTACAAAATAGTACCTTGGGTTATCCTTCTTTTCTATAAAGATGTAAATTTGATACAAAATTGTGTATTTTCTCAAATTTAGCGCATTAAAACATAAAGTAGTTGAGATATATTTTGCGAACTATGACTGCACCTTTGACGCAGTTTTGTGGTGGCCACTCTCGCCATAAACTCACCTAAAGCAAAAACTGAGCACTTTTAAAATTTAACAGAAGCTAACATGTAGTTACAGGTTTTGCGCCACTAAAATTAACTAGACCCCACATTACCATTGCATTTTGTTCGGTAAAAATTGAGCCGCTGAACCGTTTCTAAAAAGCCGAAAAAGCTATTTTTGCTAGCGAAAAAATCGCTTTCGCTTCCGGTTAAAGAAAGTTAGGTTCGAGAACAATGACAATCATTTACCTTACAAAAATATTTAATTGTGAGCTAAAAATGAATCCAATCCTATTTCCTGTTTGTTCAATGTATGTAAATTCCACATGAGTTTTCACAGAATAGGATAGTTAGTGGGGTCATCTTAAGTTTAGTTGCGAATTTTATGTCGTATAACGCTTTCGAATAATATCTGTATCTTTCACAAATGGTAGCTAAACAAGTATGAATGATTCTCGAAAAACTATACAAATTCGTGAGCTTCTGCGTAATTTGTCGCCGGCGAGGTATCATAGGCTTCACGAAGAAATTGATTCACAAAATCATGACTTCTGCACACAACAGTCTCGTACGGCTAAAACAACAAACCGCAGTCACACTTATGTATATATAAGTACCAAGGCACTACACAGCAACATGACCTACAGAAGCGTTACTTTACTCACTATGATGACAGCGGTGACTTGAATCGTCAGCGATTTGTGCAATATTAAACACCTTCAAGTATCGAGCGATGCAAACTTGGCTTACACTTATACATGACTGTTGCGTAAACAGATAGTGTCGACTTGCTATCCACATTTCTCTGCGAATGCTACGTACATAAAGGATGCAACTGTTCGAACAACAAAACAAACATCACATTCACCACTGGGAGGAACGCTAATAATTCCGTCCCGGAGTCGCTAAAGTTACCGGACCACCGCCCACAACACTGCCGATCGACGCAGGGGTCGAATGATGGCTGCCCAGGTGCGACGTCGCCGACGCATGATGATGTGGCGTTCCGTGATGGTGTGGCTGCTGCATTATCGCTGCGGCCGATGCAAGCTCTTCGGCCTCTGCGTTGTCTTGTTGAATTTCGTGGAGCGAACGAGCAAGCCGGGTCCATTCGTCTGGACGTGGCGTCGCTACAGATTCGGTGACGTCACATAACCAAACCCGCCCGTCGTCGTCGCCAACGCAAATGCCAGTGCCTGAAACGAAATAAACATACAGTCAAGCCCAGAAATATGTGCAAATTAATAATCGATCGATTTTTATTCAACCAAAGTTTGATTGCACGATTAATAAACGAGCGTTTTCGATTGTACTTATTTTTGGCAGGAACTGTAATTCATTTCAGAATAATCATAACGAAACTGTTGGTTAATAGTTGGGCTAGCCCAAACAATAGCATTTTGAGATACACTAGTTATACTGCGATTATCTATGTTCATAATGATAGAAATTGATTATGTCAAGAAGATTATTGTTACTTGTACATATAAGCCACGTAACCGATTATATATGTTTTGAATAAATTTGAGTCGAACCGGTGAACCCCTTTTTGTGTTACAGACGGAAAGACCAAATGTCGTGTTGTGGCTGGTCGTTTTGAGTTCACTAATCTCCGCAGCAAATATTGTGTTGGTGTTTACGAATGCGATGGTATATCGCTTCAATTCGCACATCGTCTGCGAAAATTTCAATTAAATCATAAAATCTTTATTATTTACAAAATATTATCATTTTCAAATTACGGGGAATCATTTCGGATTGAAAAAAACGGTTATTCAACACTGAATCCTCAACAAATGAAGTTATACGGATGAGGATATGAACATCCACATGAAACAGAAAAAATATCTAAATGCGCCAATCCGCGTCTAAATTCGTTGTTATCATCTGGAATCAGTTGTTAGTTCGTTTACAATAATTATTTATCGCAATAAGTTATTCTGCGTTATAAGTTACATTGTAATAAATATTGTTACACAATATAGATAGAGCTATATATACACTATGGAGAGCAGTTGGTCGCAACGCCAACTTCTTCTGTCCAAAATCGATGGCTGCTTCGATCTGATATTTATTTTCAATTCTTATTTTTCCTTGACTTTACATTTTGCTACAACTTAGTCTCTATAACATCGAAGGCTAGTTTGGATATCGAGTTGTACTTACAAACACTATCGTTGGACTAACGTGGAAAAATTTATAAAAATACAAATCTATTGCACATTATACTAAATCGACTGCCGACAATAAACAAAAAATTATTACACTAAAACAACTGTTAAGCAAAGAGGGAGATGTACGATCTGCTTACAATAATTTATAAATAGGTCGTCTATAGCCGGAGCCTTTCACGATTTTCGACTTTGGTACCATTTAGAATGTAGAGATGTGTTAGCCATGCTTTAACATTGCTTATGATCAACAAAATGAACCGCAAAGAAGTGACCGTGCATTCATTTTTCCGAACTAAATCAAAATTACTTAGCTGTGCTCTATCAGTCTCCACAAATTTAGTCAATGTTAGGTTTTGTATGTTTTTAGCTTACTTGGGAGTTCTGCGCTGACAACATTTTTAACTAATATTTGACCATTGACAGAACATAGATTTAAAATGTGAACACAAACTATAAGTGTTAAGCAAAACTGTAGCATTAGCTACAATTGGTGACCGTACTGAGAGTAGTGAACAACACACTAAGAAACACAATGTTTGCTAAATGCTATTAGTAGCGGTTGAGTTCACACATTGAAAATTTTAGCTCAAATTTAATCAAAATTTGACTGTGATTTGTAATGAAAACCAATAACAAAATCGCGATGTTTCAAACTTCTACAGGATGTTTGGTTAATAATGCTCTCCATTTTTGTCTCAGATTGCAAGGATTTCCTCTAAATCCATGTCATAAAGCTCATCGTGAGTTGATAGAAATAGCAGCGGCAATTAATTGCGCAGGCACTTCGTAGAACCTATCTGTGGGTTCTTATTCGGGAAGGAATCAGCTCCTACCTAGGCACATTTGCCAAATTTTTCATACTGGATTTTTAGCATGCTGTGTTTTATTTCATCCGAAATAAAAGAAATAATTTCAAATTTTGTTATAGCCGTTTTCAACGAAACCAATAAATATTTTTGATGTTTCCTCAAAATACCTGCGGTCCTGGTCGAAACCAAATGTATTACGAGCACGGCCTGGGGTCAGCCGCCCAAACTCTACGGCTGCTTCGAAATTTTGGGGGCCAATTGTGGAGACCGTAAATGAATCGCTGTCCAGCGGTACGTATCAAACTTTACCTGTTGGCATCCACATTACTTTGTTCAGAGCAGGTCTTCCGTCTATGTATAAGCTCGCAGCTGGTAATTCGGTATCCTAAAAATAGCAAAAACAAGTAATATTGAAGTCAGGATTGAGGCATTCTGTAATCAAATTTCTATTACATTACTATGATGATTTTTTTATTTAGCATTGAACCACGCTATTGAGCGGAATATTATTTATGCTTTCAGCATTAAAATACTTTTATTGAATTCTGAACGATTGAAACATCATCATGATCATCTAAATTCGCTTGACGCGCAGAAATCTGAAATATTTTATCATTGCTGGTGCTGTCACGAATAAAATTAAACTGATTGTCAAAATTCGATTGCTCCATATACGGTCTCGCCAGAAATGAGTGCTGTTCGTTGTGCTAGGCATGGTATTCTTTCCTCTGAAAAAAACTAAAATTCTGTTCGAAAGATGCTCGAGATGTGTTCGGAATTTTTTATTTGTGCAAAGCAGTTCAAGATATGCTCGCGCACAAATAAATGAAATTTTATGAACGCAAAATTTTTCCCAATTTTCAGCAATTCTTGCAAAAATTTTTTATCAATTATACCTATTTGTTCACCAAACTTTCCCTATTTTTTGTCAATTTTCTCAAAATTTTCCAAACACTTTCGGCGTGAATGGAGGGCTCGGCCTTTAGCCTGGCCTGGTGATATTTATTTTATTACCTATAATTCGGCCTATTACCCGGAAAATTGCCGTTTCGCTACGCCACTTTTAAGCCTGCACCAAAGTTTCAGCCAAACAGACCCAGTGCTAAATCGTTACCTTATTCAAATTCCACAAGTCTATTCGACCAGTTGCGTCGACACACGCGAACAACGCAGGGTGCACCGGCGACCATGCAACGTCCAAAACGTAGTCCTGATGATCCTCGAACGAATATAGTGCCTTGGCGTCCTGAAAAAATAAACAATTTATGCCGCTATTTAATCATCTGTTCAAAGTCTATTGCATTTATTTAACGAAAAAATTCTGTCGAATTCCAAATAGAACAGTGAGTATTCGTCATATTTAATCGCTAATAAAAATTCATTTTTCAAATCCAACACTCAAACAATATTAATTCTGTGACAAAATTCATAGTTTTAATTGATATAATGAAGCATCGAGCAAATCGATTTAAGCACGATCCGATCACAAACTGTCCAGGGTCAACAAAGTTTGCAAACGAACAGATTAGTTATCAGGTTGTGACAGTTAATTACTAACAAATATAACGAGTTTTTAAAACACAAGCCTCACACCTTTTGTGCAACGTTCGAACTTATCATCCATCATTCGCTGTACTTTGTCGGTCAACCATAAATCCTGTTAATATTTACGACCATTCGGGAGAAATACAGCACTCGCCAGAAATGAGTGTTATTCGTTCGAAGGTCTTTCAAAGATTTGTTCGAGGCGTGATCAAAAACTTGCGCGCTGTTTAATCTGTCCGAAAAATGTTCGAGAATAAATAAATTTTGTTCGATATTTGCTCATTTGTGGCGAGCACTTTAGTTTATCGCATACTACATTTAAAAACACTATGCGGAGATTAAATCAGCGTTTATTCTGTTTTGGTGAAAGAGAGAATGATCTATCTAGATGTCCGTTTCAGCTTAGCAGCTCAATTTTTGACGTACCTTAGAGCTCCACAACTTCACGGTCCAATCGAACGATGACGACACAAAAAGATGAGAAAAATCCACCTGGCCAACCGCAGCGTGGCAATGAATTCCGGTCACCGGCGCACAATGCCCTGTAAAATAAAATATCATGGTCACGGTTTTCTTTGGTACAACTAAGACTTGTCAAGAGAAAAGTGTAAGATTTTAAAGATTCACACGTCGAATAACCTGAAGAAAAGCAGAACCTGGCCTAGCTCGTTTAGGAATTATCGCCTGACGACAGAATTTTTTATTACATATGCTCAACCATCTATGTGGCGGTGTTACGTTTTTTGGTTAAAATGCTCTGTTCAAAGTTTATTTGAAAACGGGTGTCAGCTACAAGTCCTCGAATAAAAAATGAAACTAGTTCAATGATAATGATCGTCGGCGGTTGCCATTTTTGCTCTAATTATGCGGGAAATACGATAAGATGCGTGCACCGATGTTGCAAAAATGACAGAGAGATCAATTCCATGTCTTGTTTTAAAATAACTTTTATTTTTACTCGATTATTTTAAACCGGGTGGATTTAAAACGAGTGAGTATCACTTCAGCTTTCAGGAACTGAATTTAAAACGAACTCATTTGAAATCGAAAACCGAAATTGAAACCATTTTCAGTTTTATCATATCTGTGCGCAGATCTTATCGTATTTGCCCCATTACAAGGTCTATCAGCGGCCTTTTAAATTATATCAAGTGATATCCAGGTACCAGACGAGGACCAGTCCGGACCGCTTGAGTGCCCCAGATCGTCGAAATTTTTCTGAACGGAACTGCAAATTCTTAAAAAAAATTTCCCTAATTAAATTTGGTACTTAGAGTTTCTGTCTTATGTTATGATAACATTTATCAAATCATGATGTGAGTCAAAGCTGCCTTTAAAAATAATGGTCAGGAAATTCGATGCACAGTTACACAGAAAATTTTATGTTTGTTGCCTTAAAAATAGATTGCCTTAGTTGGTCCGGATCGGAAAATTTTAACCATGTTGCATCACTACACTAGTAACTCCATCGAGATTGCAGAACGTAGTGAAGCATGGGTACAACTACGACACATCACATAATACCAGCACAAGTTACAACAAAACTAACCCCGGCAATGAGTTTCCCATGCCCGAAAACCCCCAAGTGAAACTTTTCAGCCTCCCAGGGCGGCACAACAAATTTTCTAATTTTGGGAGGAGGAACCATGAGGGTGACATACCTCAAACCCCATAACTTCAAAACCGGAGCCTTAATCGAACAATAAAAAAGAAGCATCGGCATTTATCATTTTACTATGAAATAAAACCAATCAGAGAAAGAAATTCGAATGTTAAGATAAAAATAACCTTGCTTCCGCGAAGGGTACTAAAAACCCTCATTTTGACCTCTGACCCCCAACTATGGGGCGTCATGCCCTCATACCCATGGAACCATAGGTCGCAGAGCAAAATCAGCGCCGGCAATGAGTTTCCCATGCCCGAAAACCCACAACTGAAACTATTCAGCCGCCCAGGACGTCAGAACAAATTATTTAATTTTGGGTCGAGGAACCATTGGGGCGCCATATCCCCGTACCTCAAGCCCCATAAATCCAGAACCTTAATCGAAAAACAAAAGAGGCATCGGCATTTATCATTTTACTATGAAATAAAATCATGCAGAGAAAAAAATTCGATAGTTAAGATAAAAATAACCTTGCTTCCGTGAAGAGTACTAAAATGGTGTAAAAACCCTCATTATGACCTCTGACCCCGAACCAAGAGGGCGTGATACCATTGTACCCATGGGTCGCAGAGAAAAAACAATACCGGCAATGAGTTTTCATGCCCGAAAAATCCCCAGGTGAAAGTTTTCAGCAGCCCAGGATGTCAGAACAAATTTTCTAATTTTCGGGCGAAGAACCATGATGTTGCCATACCGCAAACCACCATAACTCCAAAACCAGAGCCTTAACCGAAAAACAAAAAAGAGGCATCGGCATTTATCATTTTACTGTGAAATAAAACCAACCAGAGAAAGAAACTCGAATGTTAAGATAAAAATAACCTTGCTTTTGTGAAGGGTACTAAAAAATTTCATTTCGACCTCTGACCCCCAACTATGGGGCGTCATACCCCGTACCCATGGAACCATGGGTCGCAGAGCAAAATCGGTACCGGCAACGAGTTTCCCGTGCCCCAAAACCCCCAGGTAAAACTTATCAGCTGCCCAAGACGTCAGAACAGATTTTCAAAGTTTGGGTCGAGGAACCATTGGGGCGCCATACCCCCGTACCTCAAATCCCATAAATCCAGAACCGTAACCTTAATCGAAAAACAAAAAAAGAGGCATCGGCATTTATCATTTTACTATGAAACAAAATCATCCAGAGAAAAAAATTCGATAGTTAAGATAAAAATAACCTTGCTTTCGTGAAGGGTACTAAAAATGGGTAAAATGGGGCCAAAACCCCCATATTTTGACCCCTGACTAAGGAACCAGACCCCAAATCGAAAAACGCTCTGGGAAATACATGGTAAATCGACTATGCCGGTTCGAATGAGCTCAAGATAACGAAACTCGTTTAAGGCGTTCTCGAGTTATGGCCGATCACACACACATACGGAATTTAAAAGATTTCATCCCTGCAACACACAATCTCCACTACATTTCACTACGTTCTGACAAAGAAAAACATTCAAGGTGTAGTCTACGACCTGCAAACACAGGTAGGGGCTCATGATTCAGGGTAGCGACTACACCGAAAAATAACTAAGCCTTATGCACAATAGCCTTCTGTGAAATTTTGTCATCAGCTGCTCTACGTTTTCAAAATTAAAATTCCTACATTACACCGTAGTTTCATAGTTGTGGATATGGAAATAAACTAAAATGAAACGTACACCAAATACACAGTAGAATTTTATATTCTTATGATAGCGCAAAGCCACATCATATCCGAAAAAATATTTTCGACCCGACTACCTTATATTCGTTTTGGAAACATTTCGAAAAAGCTAATCAGATCAAACAAAGGAATTGTCCACATCGTTTACTTACCTTCGTAAGCGTCCCCGATGCCCTGCTTCGATCCGTGTCGACTAGCCATGTAAACGGAACCATCTTCAGATCCGACAAAAAAATTGTTCACATCGTTTACCGGGAATGACATTGATGAAACGGCAACCTATAATTTCATTCGGCAGAATTTCGTCATAATATTATTTAATAACATGTACCATCTTTGTCAAACATTACACGGCAAATCTAACATTTTTACTTATAACTTAAAGTTCTCAGCTTGAATTAGATTTTTCACAAGAATAATGATACATATAAGCTATGGATCAGTGGCCTTTTTTGCAGTTAACTTAATATGTAACAGGAAAACGCAAAGCCCGTTCCGTCAAAAGACTAGAAGCTTTCGTAACTCACCTGTTTTTGTTTGCATTGCAGTTCCAGGGTATCTTGTGGTGCTGACAGCATATCGAGGCTCCACGAACAAAGTTTACCGTCAGTCGAAACCGAAACTAGATTATGCGCGTTTTGAGTGCCTAAATAAATTAAAAAAATAAAATGGGTTTAAACTAAAAAAATTTACACGCGGCAAACATCATGTTCATAAGAAAAATTTAGGTTCTCTCTGGCATTGATAAAGTGTACTGACATTGAAGTTACACGTTCTCATGTTTGACATCCGTCAGTCACACGTTTACCAAAAATCATCAGCTCGATGGTCCGTTCCGCTAACATCAAAATTGAAAACATTGAAGTATTTTTGTGCAACGGTATTAGAGAAAGGGGGGTGTTGTGGTTGGTCCTGGTGGGGTTCTTTTTGTGTTTTGGGTGTTGCTTGATAAATTTCAGGTGACCGTGCACAAACTCACCTCGTGCACTATTTGATTAACGCCCGTAATTTAGGTTCTCTCTGGCATTGATAAAGTGTACTGACATTGAAGTTACACGTTCTCATGTTTGACATCCGTCAGTCACACGTTTACCAAGAATCATCAGCTCGATGGTCCGTTCCGCTAACATCAAAATTGAAAACATTGAAGTATTTTTGTGCAACGGTATTAGGATAAATTTCAGGTGCCCGTGCACAAACTCACCTCGTGCACTATTTGATTAACGCCCGTAATTTATTGCGAAACTGTCGTATATCTAATACAACTGCATACTCTGGCACCAGGCACGTACACCATTTATGCAACACCTTAACTGAACGTGGCGTTAACAAATATTAACTATCAAATAAATTCTGTTCACAACATAAATCCGACCGCTCACAAATTCAACTAGGGTGAAACTAGTTATACTAATAGCATTCCGGGTGGCACAACTGATGCAACGAAACGTCTAGATGTCTTATCCAAAGGATTAAAATCGACATTCGACTTTTTGACAGATGTTTGTCAGACTTGTGAAATCTCGCTATGACCAAACACCTATGCCGGTCGGTAAGCAACGACCGACACGAGTGGAAAACAGGGAAGGGAATTAGTTCTTGCTACAGAAAGACCCAAAAAACATCTGGTAATGCTGATAAAATTTCGGGCAACATGAAGTCCATCTGAACCCCCTTCGCACCATTCTACCAGCATGGCGTAACTTAGCTGTAGATGCGACTGGAACACAATCAGTAATAGAAGTTACGATATTGTAACTGGTTTCTGGTAAAATGAGCTTTACTTCAAACAAAAGCTCTTTTTACGAAACCTATTACTATGAACCAGAGAACATTTACACCAGACTAGTTTGTTCCTAAAAGCGGTGTGAACAAAGCTACTGTAACAGGCTAAATCATTCAATTTGCGACTTTTTGTTTTTATCTATGTACGGTATTGTGGTGCTTGGTAAAAAACATCACATCGTGTGCTGGAACCGCTCTTCATTACGTCCGATTCATTCAGCAGTCCACATTATTCCAGCCTTCTCCAAAACGCCGCAATATATACCTGGGCTCCATAACATACCCGTATTGAAGAAACCTGAAAATATTTCAGAAGCGACCCCGTTCCAACCATCATAAAGTGCTGTAGGTGCTACAAAACCTCAAATTAATTTAGCGACTAATTTTAATTGTGTATAGTCTAGAAAGCAAATATTTAGTGCCATATGGGAAAATCTGGAGATTTTCTAACCATAATAGAGAAAATTTGCGTAATTTTTTGCCCATCAGAACAAAATTAGCTATTTATGGCGAAGAGAAGTACATGTGGCGGGCAAATCGGGGGAAGCCTAAATATACCTGGAGGTATGACATGGCAAAGAATCTGGAGGCGGGATGGATGGGATCCCTTTCCTATTAGGACAAGCTAGTATTCAATCTATAAATCAACAACTACTGTTACAAATATGCGTCAATTAACGAAAACGATTCACTTACCAATAACTTTCATACAGTACACTGGATGGGTGTGGGCTTGCGTTTGGAGCGGACTACGTTGAACGGGCGTTTTTTTATTATATCGATTGTCCCACAGGCAAATTTGACCAGAGTAAGTGCCGCCCAGAATTAAATTGGGATGAAATTTGGCAAACGTTACTGAAACGACACGCGACCGGCAATGGAAAATATACCTGAAGCATAAAATAACCCCACAGATTCCTTGTTTGACAAATCCACTGCTGTAGTATGACACCAAACAGGCAATTCTTCAACACACAAAATCCCTTAACGTCCGTTGCACGATGTTACGACAGCACCTTAAACCCGAGCTTCGGCAATAGGGAGAAGGAGGAGAAGAGCTTTCGTATTTGACCGATTGTGAACCATGGCAGCTACCCACTCCTACAACACCAAATATTCACTCATAGAATATCCCGAGTCGACAGCGACAAACATACTTCTGACAACAAAAATTCGATGAATACCAATAGTTACCAATGTCCACACTAAAACAACGCTTACTTGGGGCCTGACCACTTGAGGGGCCCTACCGAAGCCTCGGTAAAATTATAATACATAGTAATACAAATCAATATGAAACTGAAACAAGAACATGATTCTTTGTGCGCTAAAGACTAGAACGCTGCTTTATGGTTGAGCAAATGCTAACTTAATCAAGATTTCGACAGTGACATCTTGCATTTTCGGTTACAACTCTGTTGAGCATCATATTAGTTTCTACAATAACAAAACAGTCCAAAAAGTCAATACTAATGCTCGAATGAAACAGTATGCATTGCTCGGACCACTGATTCAAACGAGAACGATTTAAATTCTGATACATTGCCTAAATAAACGATCAAACCAAGAACTTATCTAAACGTAACACAAATATTATGCCCTCCAAAACACGACAATAACTACAAGCCAGTGCAGAGACGCCGCATAACTCGATGAGTGCCTCCCGGAAATTTATAGCAAGTCGCTAATCGCCCATAATCAGTGTGGCGCTGAGCAAACTATGCCAAGATTCAACATGCGTGCAAAGAAACCTAAATTCGAAAATAGTAGTAAGCTAAACCGCAGCAAATTATTTTCTAACGATAGCCCGTGCAAACATTGCAATTTCGTACTTGGTACTTGCATAGAGGTACGGTATGCGCCCAAAGCCGCCAAGTTGGATTTATGAAAAGACGAAGCAAGACTCCAAATGAAAGGGTAGCCGCTCAGCACCCAAAATCCGGGTGTACATATTTTCTGAGAGAATAGTATTTTGGAGCGCACATAAGTAAGCCACATTCACGTTGCCAGAACTAGGCAAAAACGAATTCCATTCCCGGGGGCTCAGCAAAAACTGAAGTCATATTAGGCTGTGCACAGAAATCGTAATTGGAAAATAACTGTCGAAAGTAGAACTTACTCCGGTGTCGCCTTTTTAAACTTTGCGTTCCAAAGCAACACGACTCCGTCCGGGCTATTCGGCGCATCAGGGCTATTCAGATATGACGTTGCGATCAGTTCCGGATGCTGTGGTGACGAATCCATACACGTCACACAGCGTCCTTTCGACCATCTAAAATGTATATATCGATTAATTGTAAACGACGCAATATGGTAATAGCCCATTATCGAGCATAGTGCATTTAATCTGACATGTTCTGTTACGAGTGCCATATTTTGGCTTAACGACATTGACAGCCCTCTTACCAATATTTTAACCGGTTTAGCGAAAATACTTCGTTCGTTCGTCAGTTACAGAACATGCCCTGTTCCTGCAATATGTAAGATAATAGATTCAAGAAATAAGAAACATCCTTTGAGACGCGATAAAAACCGGAAAAATATTCACTTCACCAGGCCTTCAGAGAACAGAAACTGGCGCCCATCTCATAAAATATGAATCAGAGAGCATCGCAGCATACTTTCATTTTTAAGCAGGTCATCTAGTTTCTCTTCTAACTATTGTCGGGGCTAATAAATTTTTGCTGATGTAACATTAAGACATTTATACTGTCTATTAAGCGATCAACAAATACTAGTAGCTTGTCTTATCACCAAAGTGGTGAATTCTGAATGCTAAAAATGTAATTTAGAGAGAAGCACGCAGCTATATTGAACGTTAAATGATTAACTTGCCAAATTGACCAAATAATTTTTCCACAAAATGAGACCAAAAACGCAATATATATCGTGCGTTTGTGGCGGTTTTTACCATTTTCGTGTATTTTGGGTCTTATGGGCCATTGTAAAACCTTTTTGACTCAAAATCTTAATCCTAAAATAACCGTGTAGCAAACCGTTATACAGTTTGATTTCCTCCACAAAACGAGTCTAATTTGCTCAGATATATAGACCGGTTGTCGAGTTATCAGTTTTTGGTTCCATTCGGTATCCGAGCCCCGTTGGCCTGCTTTTTTGGGCAGAGATAAATGTTGGGCTTCGCCTCTAACACTAAAGAGCACAAATAGAGCCTTTGAAAGAGTTATAGCGAGAATCAATCCCTCCAGCCAAACTTGAATTATGCGTCTCACCCTAAAAAACCCAATAACGGTTATTGTCAACTATGACCACTGTCACCGCTTGTTTCACTCACTACGCTCAGAATTAACTAAAGCTTATTGTAATAACTACTATGCTACATTGATACTAAATGGCTACCGTGTTTCTGATAGACAACAGATTATACTTTCAGCTCAGAAAAGACTAAGAAATTTGGATACATATACTGGAGATGCATAAGAAATGGAATGTCATAAGACTCCAAAGAATGAGCAACTGGGATTACTACGAAGACCAGTTATAATTCTACACTTTGGAGTTATCAGACGTTACACTAACCGCTGACGTCACACTAAAACCGTTCTCTAACTTACTTTTCATCGAAAAACGTTCGACTGACTGACAACACAGCTGTCGGATCAAACGTTTCCGTATCCTCTGGTCCGCGCGAATAGTCGACAAATATATCAGCCTAAAACAATAAGCTTACCAATTAGCTCATAGGTATCCATGTAGGTTTTATCCCATAAGGGCCACACTACAAGTCGTAAACAATATTCACACCGCCTCCTCCTCCTCTACGAATTTTTGTCCGAATATGAGCAAAATTACAAACATTTGAAAGGAAAATTAGAACCAATAAAAAATTATGTGGAAAAATTGGGGAGACAGGAAAAACGCTATGCCCTCCGTGGCTACCTGCCCCCTCTAATCTAATGGACATTGGCATCCATGAATTAGTCCCAAAACATATATATGCATAAAAGCTAAAACCACTTAATTTTACTACACCGACGTCCCAAAATCAACTACCTCTGCCCCCTCCTTCCAAGACTCAGAAGAGTAATGGCAATTATGTCAAGACCAACACGGGTTCCTTATGAAGCACATTTTTTAAAAACAATAGCGTCTATTACATTTGTTCTTCTTTCAATGATTAAATACACGAAAACTTTAGAAATTCAACTGAATATTTTAAGTACATTCTTTCATATTCGTGGCCGTTAGCGCTTGGAATACCATGAAAATGCTGCAATAATTGATTTAGCCAAACTTAAAATTATAAGCCCATTAAAACTCACTTAGTTATATTATTGAAAACTTCATTAACTTTAGCTTATAGGTCGAAATCGTAGAAATATGAGCTTTACCTTACAAATGGTTATTAAAAACTAAGATCTAAATCACATCCATGCGATAGTGAGTAGCGGTTGTGGGTTTTTGCACGGTCAAAAGCTAATAAAATAGAAAACACCAGGCTTCTTTTGTTCGTTCAATTTTAAGCACTATGTGGGACTTTCGCTGGGTTGAACCAAAATCAAAAACCTTAAAATGATACTACACAGGCATACTCGAAGCCATCCAGCCATACCCCGCGGTGTACACCTCTAATAGTATGAAACCTATTTGCCCTAAAATCTAGATACTACCTTAAAACAGTTTGCACCCACGTCTAGTTTATATCTAATCAGCTGGCAAGACACAATACCTTGAAACAGTTTGCAGCCACGTCTAGTTTATATCTAATCAGCTGGCAAGACACAATACCTTAAAACAGTTTGCAGCCACGTCTAGTTTATATCTAATCAGCTGGCAAGACACAATACCTTGAAACAGTTTGCAGCCACGTCTAGTTTATATCTAATCAGCTGGCAAGACACAATACCTTGAAACAGTTTGCAGCCACGTCTAGTTTATATCTAATCAGCTGGCAAGACACAATACCTTAAAACAGTTTGCAGCCACGTCTAGTTTATATCTAATCAGCTGGCAAGACACAAACGCGATCAATAAAAAAACTTTGTTCGTTGTTTATGCTTGGCTAGTGCACAAATGCATTTCGATAACTAATCCGTCCGATGACTTCACGAGTTACGATTTTTGAGCATAAACTCGGCACCTGCTTATAATCAAACACCAGTTTCAGAAACTGTGCAACAATTAGTCAGTTAGTAACCATTTAACTGTGCCAGTTACAATCATTTGTGTACCTACCTATGTCACAGTGTCTATTCCTTGCAAAACACACAAAAACTAACACGAAATTCAATGATTTACATCGTCCATTTTCAAATAAAATAAACCAACCATCGCTTTTGCAAATGTGGTTTAGAGTAAATAAATGCTGGAAATGGTAATTTTTCATTATGGACAAACCAACTGAGCGTGTTTGGTAGCGCACTGGGACTTAATATTTTAGTAGGTTGTTGTTGGACGGAAGAACACTGCTACGAACGTCGTGTAAAATTCTTCATGCGAATAAAATTACACATCAGGTTCCGGTCAAATAATACAAGTTGTCAACGAAAAATAGTCACTACAATTATATAAATCGGCAGTGCGATAAACGGATACCTCTTCGTTGAGAGCTCGTTCAATCAGCCGGGTAGAACGATCAAAAAATTTGACGAAATCCTCGGTTTGCATTACTCGTTGCCGCTCTTCCTCACTGAGCTCACGTGGGACTGCAGCGGCACCTGTGCCGGCTTTTTCATCTTTCTCTTTGCCCGACGCCTGCTGAAATAAAATATTTCTAGAAAATATATCGCGCAGTCGTGCTTTGAACTACATTTACAGCGGCACCTGCGCCCGCTTTTTCATCTTTCTCTTTGCCCGACGCCTGCTGAAATAAAATATTTCTAGGAAATATATCGCGCAGTCGTGCTTTGAACCATATTTGCAAGTTTGATACGACCCACAGATATAATCTTCGGTTTGCATTGCTCGTTGCTGTTGTTCCTCGTTCAAGCTTTTTTGTTTGATCGGTGCGTAAAATAATATTCGACTAACATATATATATCTCCGCGATCCGCCAACTGCCGCCACGAAATATCTGTAGGTTATACATTTAGCTAATCTACTTACAAACACTGAAGTCTTTTTAACAAATTGATTGATAATCGCACTGCAGTCCCGTCACTTGAATAAATACGCGTCCTAAACAGGAATGATTTGTAGATGTTTCTCGACAACACCTAAAGTTCTTTGAATTAAACATTCACACAGTTTTTAAACTGTTGAAGTGCGTTCCGGTACGTAACAAGCGCCAGAAATTGCTTGCATGGCCATTGTATAATTGACCAACAAGACTGGTCATTGTCATAAAGCTTAGGATGAAACCAGAAGGGCACAGTTAATATATTTGTAATGAGCTCCGCGAATCAAAAATAATGCACCGTAAAACAAGCCGTTTACGCAAACTATTCGATAACAGCAGTGCTAGTGTACGTTTCGCTGAAAATTATGTCCTAAAAGGTGAGCTGTTGCCTCTATCGTCTTAAGAGTTAAAAGCGACTTTTAAAAAGTTAAGCTATTTTTTCAATTGTTCACTGGTTTTAAAAAGGTATAGAAAAAATATATAATCTTTAAAAAAATGCATAGTGGATTGATATAGGGGAACCATGAAAATTGGCATGGGAGAATCCATAAAATTTTGCCATGAACACACATTTTATACCAAGGGAACAGAAAAGTGCCAGGCCCCCAAAGCACCAATATCAAAAAGCCTAGAAATTATTACTCACTGCATTGACCGTAACTTGGCCCAAAAGACCGAAACAAAGCAAACTTAGTATTTAAGTTCCAGACAACACCCGATGCGTGACCATAACTGAATCTTTTGCGGCTCACTGCACTGACCGCAACTTGGCCCAAAAGACCGAAACAAAGCAAACTTAGTATTTAAGTTCCAGACAACACCCGATGCGTGACCATAAATGAATCTTTTGCGGCTTACTGCATTGACCGTAACTTGGCCCAAAAGACCGAAACAAAGCAAACTTAGTATTTAAGTTCCAGACAACACCCGATGCGTGACCATAAATGAATCTTTTGCGGCTTACTGCATTGACCGTAACTTGGCCCAAAAGACCGAAACAAAGCAAACTTAGTATTTAAGTTCCAGACAACACCCGATGCGTGACCATAACTGAATCTTTTGCGGCTCACTGCACTGACCGCAACTTGGCCCAAAAGACCGAAACAAAGCAAACTTAGTATTTAAGTTCCAGACAACACCCGATGCGTGACCATAAATGAATCTTTTGCGGCTTACTGCATTGACCGTAACTTGGCCCAAAAGACCGAAACAAAGCAAACTTAGTATTTAAGTTCCAGACAACACCCGATGCGTGACCATAACTGAATCTTTTGCGGCTCACTGCACTGACCGCAACTTGGCCCAAAGGACCGAAACAAAGCAAACTTAGTATTTAAGTTCCAGACAACACCCGATGCGTGACCATAACTTAAACTTTTGCGGTCGCTTTACCTCAGCCGGTCGTATCATTTCGATATTGGGCAAACGCGGAAATCCCGGAGGAGGCGAGCCCTCAAACGCGGCAGCAAACTCATCGTCGGTCGGAGTCGGTAAGCCGTGTCCGCTAAACTCGTCGTCCCATTCGAACGCGCCCACCGGATGGCCCTCGCTGTCATGACGATCGATTATAGTTTGTGTGCCTTTGGCGTATAAAACCTAAAAATATAATCAAATACTGAATAATTGTCAGAACGACCGTGTTCATCATGAAACAGCGAATCTGCGAATCACAGTCATGCTCGACATATATATTGATGATACACGCGAACAGCCCCCAGTTTATAACAACGACGCAGTACAGCTCAATGATCCATGGCTTTATCAAGCGTACTCGGTCAGCTGATTGCTACGAGTTACTCGAGTAACCAAAATTAATAAACCATAACTGGGAAATATTCCACCTACTTCGAGAAAGACGAGTGAAGACCTTAATTTACCAGTAATAGCTCGCTTCCGTAAACTACAAAAATTATACCTTGTGGGCATGCGCTGGGGTTCCCCAGTCTGATACGCCAAAAATATCAGTGTAGGCAACCGATTGTAACAATGTTTACTAAAAAGGAAATGTTTTAGCGATTTTTAGCTCCGCAGCAAAAAAATTGGAAATTTTTTAGTCAAAATTGGGAAAATTCTCATATCTGTTAACCCAGCAGACAAAAATTGGTAATTTTTAGTAGCGCAGTTCAAGGCCTAGATGGTAGCATTAAGTATACACAAAAATCCATTTTCCCTGTATTCGGTAATTCCATTACCCGTTTTTTCAGTTTTCTTTGCTATTTTACTTTTTATATCAAATGATTTGACTTGATTCCCATTAACGAAGAAGCATTTTGGGTCCATCTATGTCCACAGATAGTTTTGATGAGATATCAAATGACCCGTTTATTTCAATTTCCCTTTCCCCATTTGTGACAACCCTGTAATATCGGCATATTATTTCCGCTGCAGATACCTGGATGTGCTTGCTCATGCGCAAACCAAAAAAGGTAAAAATAAAAAATTCCAATATATATTAAACTGGACAATGAATTTTGGCCAACCTGTTCCTTCGGAGGAAAATTGACTTGCACAATATCGGCTTTTTGCAAGTTGACCATGCCGCGACTTTTGTAAACCATATGACTAGGACTGCCTTCCTTGTGAGACGAATCTGAAAACAAAAAATAAATGCCTGGCTTTCCGCGACCAAGTCTAGCTGGACGTTATATCAAGCGAAATACCAAATGACATAATTATATTCAAGCTATTTAACACAAAACCGTGAATACATCGATAGCTGCAGATATATACCCGTAAACTAAATGGTATGAAGCATCATAAATTCTAACCCGAAGTGTTGAATTAGACGTGATATCGTTGGGTCCGCCGGCTCCCACGTCCGTTCCGAATGTAACCAGCGACGGGAATATGAAACCACAATACTCTAAATCTTTCATAATAGCTTAAACTAAACGGTATGAAGCAGCAAAAATTCTAACCCGAAGTGTTGAGCGTCGACGTGGTATCGTTGGGTCCGCCGGCTCCCACCTCCGTTCCGAATGTAACCAGCGACGGGAATATGAAACCACAATACTCTAAATCTTTCATAATAGCTTAAACTAAACGGTATGAAGCAGCAAAAATTCTAACCCGAAGTGTTGAGCGTCGACGTGGTATCGTTGGGTCCGCCGGCTCCCACCTCCGTTCCGAATGTAACCAGCGACGGGAATATGAAACCACAATACTCTAAATCTTTCATAATAGCTTAAACTAAACGGTATGAAGCAGCAAAAATTCTAACCCGAAGTGTTGAGTGTCGACGTGGTATCGTTGGGTCCGCCGGCTCCTGCGTCCGTTCCGGATCCAACCGACGACGGCGGTATGAAGCCACTGTCCTCCAAATCTTTCAATATATCTTCGGCTTGCTTGCGAACTTCATCTAGAAACAAATTACACTGTAATTTGCCGCTGATATATATGTTTTCGCGAATCTTTTCATAGGAATTAAATGAAATCAAAATTTAAACTGTGCAATATTTGTCTAAATAGCGCAAACAATTAGAGCGCACAATGGTTTTACTAAATGTAGTTGTGGCCTCAGCGGTGTAAAGCCGTCAAAAATCTTGAAGGGATCCTCCAACGTAACTAAACCTTTGAACACCTATATACTGGTTAAATATAACTGATAGTTTCTCCACCCTCTTCATTTTTACCTTATTTGCTGTCTGCTGCCTTAGTATATTTACTACTGTCCAATTTTGCGCTATGACCAATAACGTTATACCGGTAGCAAAACGTCATTATGTCCATTTTTACATTTTTTAAATTATTTAGGCTCTGGTCAGATTACCAGCAAAAGAGGATATTAAAAGAACATTGGTGGGAAAAATATCAATGACAAGAAAAGCTTCGCTGTGAGTACTAAAAAGAACCTGAACGTCGACTGTGAATTTAGCAAAGGCGATGTTATCCGAATGATATATTTACCCGTACGTACCGTATATGGCCCGGCAGCCAAGTACTGTTGAATAGTGCCGTTTAAATCCACGTTGGCTCACCGGGCCCCATATATTTACGCCGATGTTGTCCATAGCCTTCCGAAACATGGTCATGTTGCATTTCAGTCAGTCATGTAAATATATTCAATGCATCGAAAAGCCTATGAATTCTATCTTAAATGCCGTGAAAGCAATATATCAAACAAATAAACTGAAGCCACACTTTATTCTTCAAATCACGTATGTATCCCTAAATCTGTTGAAAACCACTGACCAATCATGAAATATTCGTGCTGTACTCCAGAAAACCACGGTATTCAGCGAGCGAAAATGCTATAAATAAACCATTATTAATGTTTTGCACGCAATACATAACAAATGATGACAGACTACAGGCTGAAAATTAGTTTCGTCGACCGTAAGAGCATACGTGCTCATAAGGAGAGCAAAGCCGGGATTATCGGTGCGTCGCCGATATCTCGAGGCGCAGCGGATCCAGCGTCGCCACCTTGCTGCCGAAGGCGTGCAGAAGATTCTGACAAAAATAGGAAGAAAATCATCAAAAATTGTGCTGGCCAGCGTCTAGTTTAGCAACCAGAAAACATAAAGCGAAATCAACTGACATGAAGCGGCTGACTAAACTCACCCGACTCTTTCTCGGCATTCGACTCCTGCTGTTGACCGGCGCCAGCCGCTGTTCCATCGAGCATCTGCCGTCTGCGCGCCTCCTCACGTCGCTTTTTCTCTTCGCGAATTGCCGCCAGGCGTTGCTTTTTGCGCTCGAGCTCGGCTTTGCGATCAGCTGCTGATGATGACATTGTTGTTAATAATTGGGGTATAGCGTCGGTAATACGGTTCGCTACCAGAAAATGATGTTCTATATAGTAGATAGTTAGCTGAACAAGAGGTAATCAGCAGCGTGGATGCATCTACAATTTTTTCTTCAAATTCAATCTTAAATTATTTACAGTTTTACATACATTTTCCAGCATATCCGAACAATTCACTGTAACGCAAAGCCGTCCATGCAAATTTCTGCCCATTGTGTGTGTGTGGATGGGGGAAGGGTTATGCTCCGCGCTAATTTCCCTTGTTGGACATGACCGGCTATCGAGACGACAGTTCGTCAACGAAGACAGTGAGTATGCGTCAGGGAGTGGAACCCGACGTCACCTCGTGGCGTGCAACAAAAATTTCAACGCGATCCTTTAGATTCACTTCCGCGTTAAGATCAGTAAATGAGATCGAAACTTACAGAGAGCGAACACAAAAGCTATTAAAGAATTGGCCCTTGTGTATATATCTGCTTGCGCCAACAACACAAACATACTTCCGGGGACTGTCTCAGCTTAAAGTTAAGTTGAAAACTTAAAATACTGCCATTTTCAAAACTATTTCCGTTGTTATCGTATACTTCACCGTAAAGATATTTGAGGTACAATTTATTGCTTACTCCATTCAAATTATATACACACAGATTTTAATTTTCGGGTGAATTTCAATTTGAACAACCAAATAACCCGTCAACATTTCTCATTTTCGGACTTACGATCTATTGAGGCTCATACTTTAAGAGGTTTTAGAGGTGCTTGCTTTAGCAAAGTAATCTCCGCACCTCTCCAAATTTACGTTTGAAGTTATTCAAATTTTGTGAATGCACTAACTGCTATTAAGTTTGTTCCATATGTCGATGACTCGACAAGAGAAAAAATTACCTCGTACGTTCGTCTGTACGGCTGGGTATAAAAGCTCCATATGATCAAGAAAAGTCCATGCAAATTTCTGCCCATTGTGTGTGTGTGGATGGGGGAAGGGTTATGCTCCGCGCTAATTTCCCTTGTTGGACATGACCGGCTATCGAGACGACAGTTCGTCAACGAAGACAGTGAGTATGCGTCAGGGAGTGGAACCCGACGTCACCTCGTGGCGTGCAACAAAAATTTCAACGCGATCCTTTAGATTCACTTCCGCGTTAAGATCAGTAAATGAGATCGAAACTTACAGAGAGCGAACACAAAAGCTATTAAAGAATTGGCCCTTGTGTATATATCTGCTTGCGCCAACAACACAAACATACTTCCGGGGACTGTCTCAGCTTAAAGTTAAGTTGAAAACTTAAAATACTGCCATTTTCAAAACTATTTCCGTTGTTATCGTATACTTCACCGTAAAGATATTTGAGGTACAATTTATTGCTTACTCCATTCAAATTATATACACACAGATTTGAATTTTCGGGTGAATTTCAATTTGAACAACCAAATAACCCGTCAACATTTCTCATTTTCGGACTTACGATCTATTGAGGCTCATACTTTAAGAGGTTTTAGAGGTGCTTGCTTTAGCAAAGTAATCTCCGCACCTCTCCAAATTTACGTTTGAAGTTATTCAAATTTTGTGAATGCACTAACTGCTATTAAGTTTGTTCCATATGTCGATGACTCGACAAGAGAAAAAATTACCTCGTACGTTCGTCTGTACGGCTGGGTATAAAAGCTCCATATGATCAAGAAAAGTGGTCGTCAGGATTGAGGATCGTTGTTTGATTCAAAACTTCGTAAGCTTTGATCATATCGATTGTATCATGGCGGCATTTGAGGGACGAAATCGCACCAACATCACCGTCGCGCACCAGACAAAGACAACTACGCCAGACCTTTTCTATACATTCGATGCCATTGGCGTAGTGCGGTGACCAGATTATTTCCTCAGATTCTACGATAGGACGTACCAACGTTTGTAGATTGATACAAATTCGTTGGGCATCCTCTCTTCTGGCACGAAGCATAGGAGAATTGGAGTCACGCTTTGCCTGCATACGTTCACGGTGTTCCTCCAGTCTGGCTCGAACTGCAGGTGAAAGGTCGGTGTCATGCTTTGCCTCCCTTCTGGCACGAACCGCAGGAGAAGGATATAAACCACGTATTGCTGGATACGTCCACAGTTTATCTCCTGTCTGGCCCGAACCGCAGGAGAAAGATTGGTGTCACGCTTTGCCTGCATATGTTCACGGTTTTTCTCTCTTCTGGCACGAACCGCAGGAGATCGGTCAGCTTGATGCTGTGCCTCCATTCGTTCCCGGTTTTTTGCCGCCTGACGCGCTTCGTCGGCGACTTGTCAGCCCGTCGTTTCATTAGCTGTTGTTCGGTCCTCCTCTTTGGCTTGACACATGCAACAAGTCGTTTTCCTTTCCGACTGACATTAAGTTCATTGTTGACTTGCCCGCTTAAAGAGCTTTGACCATCACAAGCCAGCTGAGGCGTGTTCTCTGGATCTACATGGTTTGGTGGTGAATGATTATATATGTAAGTCGGAGCCCGGGCGAACATCATCTCCAAAGGTACCGCATGCGTCGCCGACCGACCGTGGCGTATATACGCTTTATCTTCACACTTTGATCCAGTCTTACCCGTTTCTTTGCCCGAATAGCGTTTATCCTATCTTCGAATCGGAGAGAGGCTCCTTCATTTTTTTGTGCAAACATAACTGGTGCTGCAGGTTCTTGATTCACATGGTGTCGCTGTTCATGCTCCTTACGTGACTTGCCAGCTTCCGATTCGGCGCAGCCAGCATCGAGAAATTGTTGGAAAGCTTCAGACGCAATTGGTTTTTTCGCCTAGGACGTCCTTTACTGACAGATCCCGGTACTGCATTGGATGCGACGTCTCCAGACACAAGGAGAAGCAGCCGTGCGGCCGTCGCAAGAAGACGACACATTGAACCAAAATTTGTACCAAAACACAGACGAAAAAGTGGATATGAATCATTACTGCAACAGTGCTGACTCCGTACAGAAGCTGTCTGCGTGTTTCGGATGTCTTTGCAGATAAAGACAAATTAAGGAGCTGTAATATATACCACGTCTGTTTCTCCCAGTACACAAAATGAATGTTTCGAACTTCAACTTCGTTTTTCGGAAAACGAGAAAAACCAACCTGAGAAAAAAATTCAAAAGTTAAGAAAAAATAACCTTACTTCCGTGAAGGGCATTTATCATTTTACTATGAAATAAAACCATCCAGAGAAAAAAATCGAAAGTTAAGATACGTAAAAATAACCTTGCTTACTTTAAGGGTACTAAAATGGGTTGAAAACCAACATTTTGACCCCTGATCTCGAAACATAGGGCGTCATACCCCCGTACACGTGGAACCATGGGTCACAGAGTAAAACCAGCACCGGCAATGAGTTTCCCATGCATAATAACCCCAGGTAAAACTTATCAACAGCCCAAGACCTCAGAACAAATTTTCAATTTTTGGGTCGAGGAACCATAGGGGCACCATATCTCAACCACATAACTCATGAACCGGAGCCTTAATCAAAAACAAAAAGTGGCATCGGAGTTTATCCTTTTACTATGAAACAAAACCAACCAGAGAAAAAATTCGAAATTTAAGACAAAAATAACCCTGCTTCCGTGGATTTTACTAAAATAGGGTAAAAAACCCCCATTTTTACCTCTGACCCCGAACCATAGGACATGATACCCCGTACACATAGAACCATAGGTCAAAGAGCAAAACCAGCACCGGCGATGAGTTTTCCATGCCCGAGAACTCCCAGGTGAAACTTATTAGCCGCCCAAGGCGTTAAAACAAATTTTCAAATTCCGGGTCGAGGAAACATTGGGGCGCCATACTCCCGTACTTCATACCCCATAAATCCAGAACCGAAGCCTTAATCGAAAAACAAAAAGAGACACTGGCATTTATCATTTTACTATGAAATAAAACCAACCAGGAAAAAATTCGAAAGTTAAGATAAAAATAACCTTGTTTCCGTGAAGGGGACTACGATGCGGCAAAAAACCCACATT
>JASANE010000483.1:0-14528 GCA_030248225.1 Trileptium ribeirensis | reverse complement strand
CCATTGTATACATTGTACTACATTGTATCCAGGAACACGTTGGATAAATATATATAATTATGTTAAACGTAGTCGTAAGAAAAAGCTTTTTCATTTAACATTTGAAAATGCACAGTGCAAGTTAAATTTTTGTTACTATTTTGCCAATACATGTCTGATGGCGTGTTCACATGCTCAAACTTTGTCTCAAAGTTTGATCATATTTTGATCAAAACCTGAAAGCATCTTTTTTGTGTTTTAGTAAGTTTGAACGTGTGAACACTGGTCAAACATTTGCCAACGCATGTCTGATGGCGAGGTCACATGCTCAAACTTTTGCTCAAATTTTGATCATATTTTGATCAAAACCTGAAAGCATCTTTTTTGTGTTTTAGTAAGTTTGAACGTGTGAACACTGGTCAAACATTTTTGGATATTTATTTAGCTAATAATCGACGACATAACAAAGACAAGACCTGACAATGTTTGATCTCACATTTTGGGATCAAATTTTGAAGCATCGAAATTTTTTCATAAAAATTACCGTCAAATTTTGATCAAATTATGAGATAAAATATTCAACTTAAAATTTGAGCAAAAAGTTTGAACGTGTGAACGCAGGGTTAGATAGCCCAAAGCAAGCTTAAGAAGCGAATCATAAACGACGTACTTCTTTTCCTTTTGTTTCACCTCGCTCAAACCATTCAACTGTTACGCTTCGGTTTTCTTTATTAATACTGCTAATAACGGCGGAGTGTACCCGGCCTAAAAACGCCAAACATAATGCAGTCAATGAGTAACTAACAACATTTAATAGGCTCAAATACCTATCTAGTGATTAACTACCTATCCAAATATCTATTTTCGAGTCGTATGAATGGGAAAATATTAACTGAAAATTTTCAGATTTGGAATCCATAAGTATTTCAGTAATCACAAACTAAGTCTCATTAATCAGACAATAAATTTCAGTAATCAGGGACTAAATTGAAGAAATCAGAGACTAAATTTAAGAAATCAGAGAGTAAATTTAAGAAATCAGAGAGTAAATTTTATTGATGTTGCTAATTTTCCGCACAATGTTTAAATCCAGTTATAATCTATTGGACAAGTCGGTAAAGTTGCCATACATTAATGTGTGAAGTTTTATTAGCATTAATGTATATATTTCCGGGCAAAGACACGCCACTGTAAAATTGTGTGCGCCTGGAGCCAACTAATCGGAGCTTCAAAAACTGAATGCAGGGTCCTTTACCGTTTGAGGTTTTCACGTATACAACGGGGTAGATCATGGCACAATATTCATTCCCGCTAGAAATTTCTTAAGTCCTACTACCAGAAAAACGCACCCTGATGATAGAAAAAATTGAAAATATTTTCCCAATTTGAAATTTGAAGTTGAAATTTTGCAACTTTGAGATATTGTGCAAAAAAAGTATTAAAATTATTGTTACTCAATCATAGTTACAATAGCAGCCAGCAGATTGACGAACGAGTTGGCAAAAATTAAAAGAAATTTTTCATAAAATTTTAATTGCTGTTAAAAATTACGTTAAAAAATAATGATTTGGCTTAAATTTGTTTTAAACATTAGTATTGGTATTTACATGGAAAACATTGAAATTGAAAATTTAGAATGCTAAGCCACCGCTATGCAAGACATCCCCAATTCGGGTATAATGAGTCTTAGCCACGTACGTGCCCCTTTACCAGGACTGAAAAGTCCGTTTCAAAACTCTCGCAAGTGCAGAGGCTGGGCTGTAATTTTTAAATAAATTTTAGTCATAGAGAACATTGCCTCTCAACAGGTTTCTTGACTATCTACATGTTCTTCTACCCTTTCCACGAAGGTAAATTAAGTTTTACAAGGTCCTTCTAGGATTTAGTCGGCTTCCGAGTCCCCTCAGTAAATTTACAGGTCAAGCTCGCAGTACCAGTTTAGTCACTTTTACATGACATAAAAGTAACCGTCCGAAGCGGCGAAAACCAAGGCTTTACAAGTATTACTTATTATTTCGCCAATCATAAATAACAATAATAATAATAATAAAATCCTGAGTAGAATGCAAAAAAGCGCTCTGTTAGAGTTCTACCATATTAGAACGAAAACTTTTTAATACGGAATGGTTTACAGATTCCATTTTATCGCTATTGCTACCAGTTTATAGTGCTTACTGAGCTCAATTTTACACTCCAAAAATCAGTAAACCAAATTTGGTTGACTATGAGCACCTGGTGCCTAGCCCAAGTCATTCCTGGTTCCAGAATACTCAGAATGAGCCAAATTTGGCTCGTTCTGATACGAATATTACTCGATGGTTTAGCAGTATATAATTATATATTCTCAGTGCATCGTGCATTTCATATTATATACTCAATAAATATAAAACTGCAATAAAATTTACACAAAATGTACAATGAAACATAGCTTACCATCACTTCGCTTAATGTCTACATTCAATCCGATTCTAATATTTTCCATGACCAATACATTGATAACATTAATGATTCTATTAGTAACAGTTAAGCCATGAACCCTGCAATATCTGGCAAATATAATCATGTCCATAACATGAATTTAGGGAAACGTGATACTCCTAGTGTTGTGTAATAAAAGCGATTCAAAGCTTCAGATAGTGGATTAGAATATAAAAGAAAGCCTTCATTGATAACTTCTAACGATAGTTTAATGCCCAGTTTTAAAGAAACAGGCGACTAAAAAATTTGTAACCGAATTTGTTGGCACGAAAATAAAAGATAGACGAAGGAATAAAGAATTAGTAGAAGATATGTATTCGAAGCACTATTCAATTTTATAACAGCATGACCCCTGAAACAAGATACTGACCCTTTATGGCATGCCCCCCTCATTTTTCCTTAGCGTTCTCCCCTATTTTGAGCGTATCCCCACTAGATTTTATATTTGTACAATATATATTGTTTCCTATTCATAAGACAATAATTTCGAGCAATATGTAATCAATAGAATCCCATTGCTATTCTGTACGGCAAATGAACAAGTATTGACGTTTTACCGACTGAAGAATTAAAATTTGTGTATCGTGCAATGTTTTGGCAAACTCAAACCGGAACCAGGGATCGAAGCCGGGTTGGCCGATAAGTTAAGAAACAGACAAAATTAAGGAATTTAACGTTAATTTGCACTTTGCATCACAATGGCATTATGCGTTGCCGCCTGCCCTAGGTTCAAGGTTAGGATTTGATTGCCAAAAAATCTTTTAGCTCTCATTCGGAATCGCAATGGTTGTATTGTTGTAAAGTGGCATGTTTCTTCGGCAATCGGTATCAAATGAAAACAAATATGTATCACATGAGTTTACCTCAATAACGGCCTATAACTGTACAAACCATTTAACCTCTAGTACACTGCTTTGGTGGCACTATGTATACTATAGATTTAGACAGAAAATATAATATTTCGATGCGACGGCTGACAGAGAAGATGTCATTTTTCATCAAAAGCCAGCCCAGCGAAGATGTCATTTTCCATCAAAATCCAGCTCAGACGTAAAGTTGACATAAGGGTAAAGTTAATATTATTATTGGAATTTTATGCTAATGAACTGAACCTTTTCGAATGTCATCGTATTTAACTCAAGCGGCGGTGGGTTGGTCTTAGGGGTAGATGGCCGTGGGAAGGAGGTCCCCCAACGGGGAGGGGGGTTGGTACTGCAAAAATCTGCAACATCCACGCTTACCTCAAACATCAAGACGATATTTCAAGGCTGCGGCTGAGAGCAAAGATTTCATTTTCCAATCAAAACCCCAGCTTATATACAAATAAAATTTATATAGGGTTAAAATATTATTGGAATTTTATGCTAATGAACTGAACCTTTTCGAATGTCATCGTATTTAACTCACACGGGGGTGGGTTGATCTTAGGGGGTAGATGGCCGTGGGAAGGAGGTCCCCCTAGGGGATGGGGTTGGTACTGAAAACATCTGCAACATCCACGCTTCCCTAAAACGTCAATAGACAATATTTCAAGGCGGCGGCTGAGAGCAAAGATTTAATTTTCCAACCAAAACCCCAGCTTACAAATAATATTTACATAGCGTTTAAATATTATTGGAATTTCACGCTAATGAACTGAACCTTTTCGAATGTCATCGTAATTAACAGACACGGCGGTGGGGTTGATCTTAGGCGGTAGATGGCCGTGGGAAGGAGGTCCCCCAACGGGGAGGGGGGTTGGTACTGAAAAAATCTGCAACATCCACGCTTCCCTCAAACATCAAGACGATATTTTAAGGCGGCGGCTGAGAGCAAAGATTTCATTTTCCAATCAAAACCCCAGCTTACAAATAAGATTTATATAGGATTAAAATATTATTGAAATTTTATGCTAATGAACTGAACCTTTTCGAATGTCATCGTATTTAACAGACATGGCGGTGGGTTGATCTTAGGGGGTAGACGGCCGTGGGAAGGAGGTCCCACAACGGAGAGGGGGGTTGGTACTGAAAAATCTGCAACATCCACGCTTCCCTCACACATCAAGACGATATTTCAAGGCGGCGGCTGAGAGCAAAGATTTCATTTTCCAATCAAAACCCCAGCTTATATACAAATAAAATATATAGGGTTAAAATATTATTGGAATTTTATGTTAATCAACTTCACCTTTTCGAATGTCATCGTATTTAACAGACACGGCGGTGGGGTTGATCTTAGGCGGTAGATGGCCGTGGGAAGGAGGTCCCCAAACGGGGAGGGGGGTTGGTACTGAAAAAATCTGCAACATCCACGCTTCCCTCAAACATCAAGACGATATTTTAAGGCGGCGGCTGAGAGCAAAGATTTCATTTTCCAATCAAAACCCCAGCTTACAAATAAGATTTATATAGGATTAAAATATTATTGAAATTTTATGCTAATGAACTGAACCTTTTCGAATGTCATCGTATTTAACAGACATGGCGGTGGGGTTGATCTTAGGCGGTAGATGGCCGTGCGAAGGAGGTCCCCCAACAGGGAGGGGGTTGGTACTGGAAAAATCTGCAACATCCACGCTTCCCTCAAACATCAAGACGATATTTGAAGGCGGCGGCTGAGAGCAAAGATTTCATTTTCCAATCAAAACCCCACCTTATATACAAATAAAATATATATAGGGTTAAAATATTATTGGAATTTTATGTTAATCAACTTCACCTTTTCGAATGTCATCGTATTTAACAGACACGGCGGTGGGGTTGATCTTAGGCGGTAGATGGCCGTGGGAAGGAGGTCCCCCAACGGGGAGGGGGGTTGGTACTGAAAAAATCTGCAACATCCACGCTTCCCTCAAACATCAAGACGATATTTTAAAGCGGCGGCTGAGAGCAAAGATTTCATTTTCCAAGCAAAACCCCAGCTTACAAATAAGATTTATATAGGATTAAAATATTATTGGAATTTTATGCTAATGAACTGAACCTTTTCGAATGTCATCGTATTTAACAGACACGGCGGTGGGGTTGATCTTAGGCGGTAGATGGCCCTGGGAAGGAGGTCACCCAACGGGGAGGGGGGTTGGTACTGAAAAAATCTGCAACATCTACGCTTCCCTCAAACATCAAGACGATATTTGAAGGCGGCGGCTGAGAGCAAAGATTTCATTTTCCAATCAAAACCCCAGCTTATATACAAATAAAATTTATATAGGGTTAAAATATTATTGGAATTTTATGCTAATGAACTGAACCTTTTCGAATGTCATCGTATTTAACTCACACGGCGGTGGGTTGATCTTAGGGGGTAGATGGCCGTGGGAAGGAGGTCCCCCACCGAGTGGTGGGGCTGGTACTGAAAAAATCTGCAACATCCACGCTTCCCTAAAACGTGAATAGACAATATTTCAAGGATGCCGGCTGAGAGCAAACATTTCATTTTTCAATCAAAACCCCAGCTTATATACAAATAAAATTTATATAGGGTTAAAATATTATTGGAATTTTATGCTAATGAACTGAACCTTTTCGAATGTCATCGTATTTAACAGACATGGCGGTGGGGTTGATCTTAGGCGGTATATGGCCGTGGGAAGGAGGTCCCCCAACAGGGAGGGGGTTGGTACTGAAAAAATCTGCAACATATACGCTTCCCTCAAACATCAAGACGATATTTGAAGGCGGCGGCTGAGAGCAAAGATTTCATTTTCCAATCAAAACCCCACCTTATATACAAATAAAATATATATAGGGTTAAAATATTATTGGAATTTTATGTTAATCAACTTCACCTTTTCGAATGTCATCGTATTTAACTCACACGGGGGTGGGTTGATCTTAGGGGGTAGATGGCCGTGGGAAGGAGGTCCCCCTAGGGGGTAGGGTTTGTACTGAAAAAATCTGCAACATCCACGCGTCCCTCAAACATCAAGACGATATTTTAAGGCGGCGGCTGAGAGCAAAGATTTCATTTTCCAACCAAAACCCCAGCTTACAAATAAGATTTATATAGGATTAAAATATTATTGGAATTTTATGCTAATGAACTGAACCTTTTCGAATGTCATCGTATTTAACTCACACGGCGGTGGGTTGATCTTAGGGGGTAGACGGCCGTGGGAAGGAGGTCCCACAACGGGGAGGGGGGTTGGTACTGAAAAATCTGCAACATCCACGCTTCCCTCACACATCAAGACGATATTTCAAGGCGGCGGCTGAGAGCAAAGATTTCATTTTCCAATCAAAACCCCAGCTTATATACAAATAAAATATATATAGGGTTAAAATATTATTGGAATTTTATGTTAATCAACTTCACCTTTTCGAATGTCATCGTATTTAACAGACACGGCGGTGGGGTTGATCTTAGGCGGTAGATGGCCGTGGGAAGGAGGTCCCCCAACGGGGAGGGGGGTTGGTACTGAAAAAATCTGCAACATCCACGCTTCCCTCAAACATCAAGACGATATTTTAAAGCGGCGGCTGAGAGCAAAGATTTCATTTTCCAATCAAAACCCCAGCTTACAAATAAGATTTATATAGGATTAAAATATTATTGGAATTTTATGCTAATGAACTGAACCTTTTCGAATGTCATCGTATTTAACTCACACGGCGGTGGGTTGATCTTAGGGGGTAGACGGCCGTGGGAAGGAGGTCCCACAACGGGGAGGGGGGTTGGTACTGAAAAATCTGCAACATCCACGCTTCCCTCACACATCAAGACGATATTTCAAGGCGGCGGCTGAGAGCAAAGATTTCATTTTCCAATCAAAACCCCAGCTTATATACAATTAAAATATATATAGGGTTAAAATATTATTGGAATTTTATGTTAATCAACTTCACCTTTTCGAATGTCATCGTATTTAACAGACACGGCGGTGGGGTTGATCTTAGGCGGCAGATGGCCGTGGGAAGGAGGTCCCCCAACGGGGAGGGGGGTTGGTACTGAAAAAATCTGCAACATCCACGCTTCCCTCAAACATCAAGACGATATTTTAAAGCGGCGGCTGAGAGCAAAGATTTCATTTTCCAATCAAAACCCCATCTTACAAATAAGATTTATATAGGATTAAAATATTATTGGAATTTTATGTTAATCAACTTCACCTTTTCGAATGTCATCGTATTTAACAGACACGGCGGTGGGGTTGATCTTAGGCGGTAGATGGCCGTGGGAAGAAGGTCCCCCAACGGGGAGGGGGGTTGGTACTGAAAAAATCTGCAACATCCACGCTTCCCTCAAACATCAAGACGATATTTTAAGGCGGCGGCTGAGAGCAAAGATTTCATTTTCCAATCAAAACCCCAGCTCACAAATAATATTTATATAGGGTTAAAATATTATTAGAATTTTATGCCAATATAATATATTTATTTATATATATTAATAATATATTTATAATATATTTATTTTAGGCGGAATACGTCACACCATGGGTAATACCCTTCAGGGATAGAAAATCACGGAGGTTTCAAGTACTGCTAGAATGTAAACTAAAATATTGGTAAACAACCGGTGTCCAAACCATATTTTAGTAGAATTTTAGTCGTTCTATCGCGTTTTCCAAGCACCCAACGGCTACTAATCTTCGTCCATATACAGTCAAAAGCGTACAAAATTTCAAACAAAACATAACTAAACAGTGAGTGAGGAGACATTTGGTGTGTCTGTACCAGACGTTGTCTATTACCCGCTATTATGATACTATATATACTCCAACTTGAACATCAAAACTACAAATGAAAACAGCCGCAGTCCAAAGCCTACCTAGAAACAGCTAATAGCAAGGAAAGCAACGGGTAAACTAATAGGTATATATATATGAGACAAACCAGTGAGAGTTTCTCTCACGGCTTCATGTTCAATTCGCATCGTATAATAAAGTGATTAGATGGCGCACGCCTATATGAGAACCAATAGGCATAAATATATAGTTATATAAAGCACGCGAAAGCACAGATGCGAGGCTGAGGTATATTAAATAAGTACTGTCGTTGTAGATTCGAGTATATCAGTTAAGGATAGGACTGGATGCATTTTAAACCCTGTGATCCACGGGTGTTTTTTTCAGGGGTTTTGTTTGTTGTGTTTGAGGATTCTGTAGGCATTCGGGTCTTCGTAAATTTAAGCCCAAACAATTCAATGACAATGGGATTGTTTTTCAACTTTTTCGATGTGTTGCAAACGCAGAAGAATTTTAGTGCCTTTGCCCAACGTCTGTTTCCTCCAGCTAGGTTTAGGAACTACGGTCTAACGATTTTGCGCAAGGAATATAACTGATACTAAATACTTCGGCGTATATAATGTGTTTAAGAAAAGCTTTTCAGAGTTACTCCGGCTGAACGCAAAACGGTCACTATTGAAGAGACGTAATCCTAAATTTTTAGTAAGTTTTATATCAAGTTTATACTATCAAGCCAGGATCTATCTTTTAAACGAGAGTTTAATTAAATCTAAACTTGTTCCTTGAATATAAAAGATTAGTAAAGTTAAAGTTCGTTCATCTACAAAGTCATAATTGCCCAAACCTTTGCATATAGGATTCGAGGAATTATAGTTATTAATAAATGTTTCACGGATTTCATGAACACTGATTTGTTTCAATTTGACTTTGTGAAAATGGAAAATTGGAATAAATTGGAATTGCTTCGGCGTTGTGTCTTTGTTTCCATTCAATAGAGATAGACTGGGAGTTCAGAGTTGGTACTTGCTTAGTTAGCAAATCTCGTAGTACGATTCGAAAAAATGTACGGCCATATTGTTCACTGAACCGTTCTAGTAAACGGCTTTTTCAAAGAAGTGCGTAGACTTAAAGAAGTCAAGTATTTCCAAAGACTTGTCATATATACCTAAATGTATAACTAGAAAATATTTAATTTATTAATATTAATATAACCCTTAGGTGCCCCGAATTGCCCAATATCGTGTAACATACGATACCTAAAAGTGACATGGGTCGACGTTTCAAAAATAGTAAATTTTTTGAACACAAACCGACTTATAATACACATTGAACAATGTGCTATATTCACATTAGCTGCAAATATTTCCTAAACGTACGTAACGGTTTACTCGATTAAATAAAAAATTACGAACACATATTCAGTCAAAAAATAACTAGTTACTCATATCAAAAGCTAGTTCTGTTGCTCTATCAAATTTTTGCTTCTCCTAAATTTACTTCAGTTTTGGAGAGCTGACAAGTAGGAAACGGGTTTAGAAATTTTTTCATTAAAAACTTGCCCGACTGAAACTGCTGAAGAAGCAGTGCCTTTAACTACTGTTAGGTCTAGTTTTGGGGTTTATGGCTTTTGTTAAAATGTTCAAACGTTGCAAACAACATCGATGTTTTAAACCTCTGATTTTGTTAAAAATTATATAACTTCATTCGCTTTTTTCAAAGCATATTTCAATATTTGTCAAAAACATGGCAGCAATTCCTGTTACTTACAATAATTGTTGATGTTGAACAGTTAGTCAGCTATTTTATTTAGGCTTTTACTCGACCTGTGTAACAAAACGAAACCGGCGCCAAACCGAAGGAATAATAATTATATACTGTTATCTAAATCATTCAAAATTATGTCCACGATATTTTATTATGATGATGTTTTAAATTTTACTAAATCGTAATCCTGTTTGGTTTTGAGTTTTTCTATATTTAATATAATTTAGTACTTAACTCCGAATTATTACGGTAGTCATGATTTCGCGGACCGGGTTGTTTGTATTCATAAATATTAATTAACAACAGTTGAGTCTTTGTGCATAAAAGGTTTTTTGTCAAAGTCACAACTGTAGCAATCAACAACGGTCATAAATGTTACGAATATTTTAATAAATGCTATCTATATATGTGTCTAGACGTGAATTTGGCTATACGCAGAACCGGTTTAGGCCGTGGTACGATGGCGGCACTGTAAGAATTTTCGGCTATTTAGATTGTTTTTGAAGATACATCATCATTTCGCCAAAATCAATTTCGGCCATACTGTTCCTACAAAGGGATATCACACGCTGGAATTTTTGTAGATTCACTTACTGATTCCGTGCTAGCTTTATGCGTTATTTACATTATATAGAAGCCCCCTGTGCCAAAGTTTTGCGCGCACATCGTTCTATCCAGTGGTATACACTACATACCTACTCTTTATAACAGAGTAAATGGCGCACGAGACACCATGAACTTAACTACAGTGTTTAATTCTACCTATTGTTTTTACTGATGGTATGAAAAAAAGAACACCATACACAAACACATTACTTAAGATGTGTAAATAATGACATGATGCTACTGACAACATACAACTTTTTGAAAAAATTTATGATGTAGTCTTCACCATACCACTCTACCTACACTACACTACCTGTGTAATCTGTCCTAAAATACTATCGACAGAAATACTGCGGCATCATACATTGAGCGGTGGCAGAATGAGACACCCAGTGTGGACAAAACTTTGACATTGGTGTTCGCTATAACGTAAACGACAAATCCTGTCTTGGTGTAACTTAGATGCGCACACCTGAATTGTGCTTTCGTCAAATAACGTCATTATTGTAAGCCGGAGACCATACACAATTTTACGATCTTCCCTTATGTGTTCAGTCTTGATTGGCAAGACGGCAGAGCACGTAGTCCAGATTAGCGGTCATGTTTCACGAATTTGGCGGTAATTGACTAACCGCTTTGACTTGAAAATTCGTGTCTAATTGTGTTTTTGATATAATACCTTTATAGCCTCTTAGACCGCGAATGCAACAATTCGATTTTCTTGCAATTTGACCAACGCTGATAAACATGCGAAAAATCTGAGCAAAGTCCACGTACGTAATTGTTTTGACAGATCACAGCGTCCCTGTTTGAACGCTAAACTGCGAATACCATGGCCGAAATGTGAACACGAATTCTGGTATGATACAGTTGACCCAGGTAACATGCAGTTCTTGATTTGATAAAGAACGTTCAGGTTGTATGCACCTAAAGTGGACTCATACATTATCAGAAGAACGTTCAGACGCCTAATTAAATGCATGCTATGCCATTCTCATTATACTAAGGCTAAGCCTTAGCTTAAGGTTTTTCTTAACGACATATCATACGGACAGTTTGACCTATACCGTCCTATACGTAAGTATGACCTGTCTCGAGAATGATATAGCCTGCATCCCACAGCCGCGTCTGAGGGTTTTTAGATTTGAGGAGAAAAAATAGGCCATATTTCATACACATCAATAGGCCAACGGTATATAGTTTCTTTGAAATATTTCGTTATACTAACTTTTGACACTATACCCCCAAAAAACTGTATCCAGTACAAAAATATAATCAATCGTAAAGAAAATAATGGCTAGCTCTGTTCCATCTTTAAAATGTACGACTTTTACTGTAATTAAATTGCATTCCAAGAATTCTCGTTCAATTTATTATGGGTTATCAAAATTCATGACTCAGATTATTATTTTTTATATCATATGATGCCTCTGAAAATAAACAGCCATCTGGGTCACTGGAAATGCCAAAATTATTAAAATTTATTTTCATTTTATAATTTCAAGTTTAGTTTTTTGGTAGAAATTTGGTCTAACCGATTTACCTTTTGTGAAATATTTTCAGCTAAATCCAAAATCCCACATCTAGCCCTATGCGCTAATTTAGCTTCAAAGTACACAGTTTAGAATTTTGTTGAAAATAGGAAATTGATGAAATAACAATACCATTGGGCATTGGGCACCGAGGATATCAAAATATTTATACTACTAAAATAATCGCCTGATCCAGCAGCTGCTACTCCGGCTGCGGTGTAATCCAATACCTATTTATTTTGTTTGGCATTTTGTTCTTTCCGTTTGTTCTATATTTAAACATATTTAGACTGGTTCAATTCCATTCCCCAGTTTTTCAACTGTGACCATGACCTGGCTCAATCGATTTGTCTCAGCAAAGCGAATCGAATGACACCAAATACTAATAAATTCAAAGAAAGTTTAACATTTTAAGATTTTTTAATTTGACAAAAATGAAATATTTGAATTTTGTATGCAATCATTACGGCGCATCTTTTACTGAGCCCTAAAAGTGCGACTAAAAAGAATTTAAATATTTTAAACTATTCAGAAAATGCCAGCAAATCACTTGTCAGAAAGCAAAATAAGGAACAATTTTTCAGAAATTTTTCATAAATCGTCCTTAAAACGAAAGTATTTTAATATGATTTGTGTTTTTTTAATATGCAAACGATTTCAACTGAGTAGCGCTATTTATAACATGCATACTTCCATTTTGAAAATAATTGTTTTTATGGGATTTGGGAAAACAAGCAAACTATTAGTTCTAAAAATGACACTAAACACATAATCATAGGAATCAAATTATTCAAGATGGTGTCACGGTTAATTCTAAAGATTTGTTTTTGCAATCGTTCGACTTTAGCTCAAAGACAATTCGACTTAGCAAGTTCAACAATTGTCCATATTTACAATATTTTTTTAATTTGCTTAGGTTAGCAGTATTTGTCTAAAGTTTTTGAAAAAATTATATATATTCATAAATGTTGTACAATATTATATTTCATTTAAACCGCACTGAGATGCAGAGTCGAAGGTGTGAAAATCGACAGAGTCGGTGTTCTGGTTAATGACTTAAGCTAAGCCGTCTAAGGCTAAGGCTTTAGCATAAAAGGCTGTTGCTGGGCCCCAAATCAAGCTGGGAAGCATAATGTTATATCTTAAAACAGCTTAGTGTTAGTCTTGGCCCCTTTACTAGCCTTAATAGTCATACCATAGGACTCATATGAGGACCTAAGCTTATTGTTAAATCTCTGTTTTTCACCTTTAGTATATCGAGAACAGTTCTACTTGCACATAGATATGTATAATTTTGTTGATGTTTTCTAGAATTTTTCCAGCCTGAAATTGCTCAATTTTGAAAATACATAGGGAATTTGGATACTATTCTAACCAGCTCGACGACCAGAGTCAGAAAATATACATTTCGGCAATGTATAGTATTCGAACCACATTGACGTGCTGAGTCGAACTCGAATGGTGTCAAGATCTGCATAATCGGTTCACGCGTTAACGATTTAGGCTCAGGCTAAGGCTTAGGTCATACACACTCACAGCAGAACAGGGGGAGTGTTGCCTTGAGACCCAGACCCCCGCTCAGGGTTGCGGCGATTCCCTTGGGAGGTAACGTGATCTCCTTTGAGGTTCCGCAACTTCCCACCCGTCGAAGACGCGCGGAGACAAAAATGGGGCAGAAATCGGCAAAAATTGGACTAAATTGGGCGAAAATTTTCAACAGTCAGGGGAGAATTGGTAAAATGACTGTTAAACATCTCGACAATTTAGTTTCAAGATATTTCAAACATTTAGCTCCCCTGAGAACCCCACTCCGACAGCCTGATTCCCCTGGCGACGACCTCACTCCTCCTGTCGCGACGGCTATGCCCCCTGAGACTAAAACACCGAAACAAATTTTCGTCATGAAACTAGCCAGGGTGGATGTTTTAAGAATACGCTCGTTGAGCTTAGTCGCATGGAAGCAAAATTTCCGCTGTATTTTCAAATTTGACCTAGAAAAATTCTAAGAAAGACCCGATTTTGCATGGATCATGCAGAGCAATTTGAACAAAATATTCCTGCGTTATCGATCATTGTATATTGTTGTGCTTATCTTAAGAGTCACGCAGAACTATTAGAGCAAAGGATATGTGTGGATTGTAATAAACGAATATTATCGTCACTACCATGATCAATAAGAAGTTTCCCCACCGTAAACAGAGAGTACTGGCGAATTTTATCCTACGACCTGTTAAGGAATCATAGTTTCCCTAAGATGTGGCAATGATTCGTTTTATCCACAATTAATAGATTTAAGAAAGGAAGGATATTAACGTATCACTACCATTTTCATTAAGAAGATTCCCCATCGCAAACAAGTTCATTGTCGATTTTTATCTAAGATCAAGAAGTCGAAGTTTCCCTTAGATGTGGCAATAATTCGTTTTAACCACTCAACATTTAATAATGAAAGAATATGATTGTCACTACCACGTTCAATAAGAAATTTCCCGGCAGCAAAC
>JASANE010000479.1:0-14477 GCA_030248225.1 Trileptium ribeirensis | reverse complement strand
TGTGCGGAGCAGTATCACAGTTTGTCTGATATATAGCATTCTGAATCACTAGAAAATAGCATCATAATGTAGCCGACGGGTATTGGATGCCCCAACGCTATCCTGAACAATGTCTTTGACCCCTCATCAGAAAATTATAATACACCGTCTTGTATTTTCTTATAGAAGTATATAAACCAGTATTTTCAAATTTATTACGGAATAACGTGCAGCAAACATGTATCTAGTAATGGCAGGACATTTTAGACAAAGCGGAATTGTCTAGTCTATGCTCCATGCGGTACAAGAACATTCATTTTGAAGCAGTTTACGCCAAGACGTATAATCAAAAACCTTTTTTGTTTAGGCAGACCAAGACCCTGGTATCTTGATTAATAAACATACATTGTTAGCTTCTTAGCCTCTTGAAAGTTTCAAAGAGGCAATAATGTCATCGCATTATATAAATTCATTTTAATACATTTTTAATCCAAAGTATGTACCTTTATTTCTTCCTTCATGTGTTTTACTGTAAATAAGTTTCGAAGACCAAGCTCCGGTTCTGGACCCGGTTTAAATGGGCGTATTTGGTTGCTGGTTCTGGTTCCGGTTATTCAATGATAACATGCTGTTTTCTAGAATTATCAGGCTTCGCACAACGTAGCAATGAGAAGTTGCAGTGCGCAATGACGACTACCGATTTAGCAATAAATTGAATCGGGTTTGTTGTGAATTTGGGCCCCTTGGCCGAGTATTTTTGTTTTTAAAGCATTGAATTGTTTCCTGTTTCAGGGCACTTGTGTTCAGCGCCTGGTACGACGCATGACACGATTTTTTGTCGATGTTAGCTTCGAAGAAACCGTCGATGTTATTTCGGAAGAATGTCATTCGCTCGGCTGTTCGTCGGTTAGAAGGATTGAAAATCAGGTTAGCTCATATTATAAATTTTTAGCACGCAAAAACGCCAATACTATGTATTCAATCGCACTTTCAAGGAGTTCAGGACCTAGAAAAGGCAGTAGTCGAAACATGGAAAAAAGCGGTAGCGGACCAGCAAAATGGTAAAACCGTGAGACTGGCAATACACGAGAAACTGCAATCTAATTTTTTTGGCAAATCGTTTAAACAATGGCTACACGGAATCGTCGTTTCTGTCGTCTTACTTATAAGTTTTAGAATGACATTCAGAAAAGGATGTGTATCTGCGACTGGTATACCCATTTGAGAATGGTCGCTGCGTTCCTTTGCAACCACCCATGAATGAGCATGATTTCGTAGTTTTCACTCCCGGACTTCCATCCCACTACATGAGGGCTGAAAATTTGATATTAGTAATTATCAGAACAATTACGACTTTTGAAAAAATGCATGACCCTTCCCCCGTCAGAAGCATCCATCCTGCTAACCCGATATTCGTTGGACACCTACATATTCTTGACCCGAAAGACGAAATTATAGAGTTTCAGTAGTTTACAATACCTAAAAGATTGTGAAAGTTTAATTTTTAGCAGTTTTGTTCTGTCGTAAGCGTATGACCTAATCTTTCAAGTAATCTGGAAGGAGTTCTGGAAAATTGTGAGACCTGTTTTTCGACTTGGTTGGAGTCTCTGGCTCTTTATAATATAAAAATGACAGTGATTTCGTTGCACCTATAGCTGTCGCCTTAATCTACAACGATAATAACTACAAGTGTTGAACTACTAGTGTTGAAGTGAAATAACTGTTGTCTATTTTGTCTAATCGTTTGTCTTTTTGATTATTAAGTCTAACTGATTTTAACTAATTATACTACATGCCATATTTATTATTTGTTTCAGGTAACCGCTGTAACTACCGCCTCGAAGCGCTCGGAACTTGTCGTCAAGATCACCGTATTTCCGATGGGCCAACTAAATTTGGTTGACTGTAGATTGTCTAAGGTTAGTCGTGCAGCTATAATTGCCTTTGCAACGTGTTAACAATTCAGCTATCTACTGCCTTTGTGAAATGCTACGCGGGGTAAAATTTTTATAAAACTCTGTATTTCACGATTATGTGGTCCAATAAAGCATTTAAAAAGTTGAAGGACTAATGCATGAATAAGCTTAAACTGCGCCCCTTACCATCCTCTTTTGTCAAAAGCAATTGCCATCCAGTTTTGGCTGAACACAAATTTCATTTTTGCATTAAAGAACAGAAATTAGTCTGTTTCATATTTCATACATTATAATTTGAAAATGTTCGCGAACATATTGATGTTAAAGTACAGGGGCCGAATTGCATTCGCTAATGGCATTATGGCACAGAAAAATGTCGAAATCGGAAACGGCTATTGAAATCCTAGTTTTGTTAACAAAGTTTTGTATATGTTGTCAAATTAGGATGGTTGGGGGCGCATCTTAAGTGTACTCTTGCATAACACAGTGTCTGCCAGAATTCATTTACAAGATAGTGATTATTATCACGTTTGTTCGATAACAACATAACTTCCTTGAATTTGTCGAACACTGCACAATGTTGACCATGGCTTGAACGAAAAATATAGTTCTCCTCGGCAACAGAACATACAAATCCGACCATGCCAACAGCGGTCATCTGATGCGGAGACTGTATCTAGCACTTATAGGTCTTTGTCTTACCTTAACAAAGAATTTTTGAAAATGAGGTATCATTTTGCCTACTGTCCATAGCGATAAAGAAGTTATCATATTTCAAACATGGTGTTATCATATAAAATTTTTGGCGAATTTGGGAAGCCGTAGCATAAAAACGGTTAAAAAATTTACTATAACGACCTCAAATTAGGGATCCTTGGCATTTTTTGGTCATAAGGTGTAAAAATGAAGATAATCGGAGCCAAAAAGTCATTAGTCATTTTTTTCTGGGGCAAAAGGACATCGTAGCGTGAAATGACCCATAAAGTCGAACGCAAACGAAATCGAGTTGACATTTTCTATTTTACCGCTTTGGAACTTCATTAAGTTAATTGCAAATGATAGATTTTCGTTTACACGAAAACGTTCTAAATCGCACGAAACTTTGTTCGATTTTGTGAGAACTTCCGATAGTAACTGTATATACGTGAATATTCTACATAGACTCCAAATTAGCCCCGGTATATATATTTTTCTTTACAACATTTGCTGTCTGGTATGCGATAATTGAAAGCTTAGACTTTCTGCTTAGCATAGCTACCGATTGTTCTATACTTCCTATATTTACAAGCCTTGTCCTATATTTCCTTGCTGTGTCTAAGGCTCGCAGGGACTTGCTACAAGCCTGCAGCTCGTTAATTGCAGCACCAGTGGGATAATGTCTGACAATGCGTTCTCGCTAATCTTCTTCGGTTGGAATGTTTGATGTTGGTGAGTTGCAGGAATGTATAATTATCCACCAAATTCTGTAAAATTACAATCGACTCGTTCATTAAATTTTATCTTCGTGAGTGGAGTGTTGTGGGAGTAATTATATTCTGCAATGCACCATAAGTTCTATTTGAAACGACATTTTTAGTGCGACATTAATTCATCCCAAAGGCAAAGGTCGATGTAAAATGCGTTTTGCCTGAGCATTGGCCGATTACGTCCAAATCAACTCGTTTAAAATCTGAAAATCTCAGATCCTTCAAATTAAATACCACAAAATCAAAACGACCTTTATTTGAAACCATCTTTATTGGCACATATCGTAATAGTTGCTGCATTATTGATGGTTTGTGGTCATACTTTGACGTCAGTTTAAGAGAACGCTGTATCTTTTTTACATAAGTGGTTTATCTCGTTATTTTTATTCATGATTGTAGGGCGATGGTTTTGAATTTAAACGCTGGTTTGTACATTTACGACAAAGGCTTGAAAGCGTTGTTGCTCCTGATCCGACGAGTTGGAACCCTCACGAGCCATTCGTTATTCGCCGAGCGCTCTTAAGTTCCGATTATATTAGCTCATCGAGAAAAACTAGGGTGGTTAATGCTGATGCACAGCGTCAAGACATTGCTAGTCCAATGGAAATTGGGTGACCGGCGCATTCTTCGTTTAAACCGAGGATGAAATAGCAGAAATACATCAGTTGCTTGAAAAGAAGCGGCACCTTTGTATACGTAGCCACACGCGAAGATTTAAGTAAAGTTGGTTCTAGTATGTTGATGCTGTTTCTATAATTATTATTAATGACTCTTAATAACGATGGTTAGTTATATATCTGACTATGTACTTCCTTAGATGATGATATTACAATATGTCGCCAAGGTTCGTTTTGACGGTTTTCGAAATCGGGAAACCTTATTTTTTCGGTCAAATTTAGATCAAAAGGGCATGAATTTAAGTCGCACAGTTAATAAGTCATGCCGTTTATCCATAGCTTACTTCTAACTTTCCAATACTCTAACACGTAATTGATACATGATCTAGTGCCTTTTGTTAAATCCAGTGTTATTGAAAGCGTAGCGTGCGCAGCTTCTTCAAATAGCGCATAATGTGCAAAAATATTTTTACACGTTTATTGGTTGTATAACTCATTAATAGATTGATTGATTTTCGCAATTTTACTCGCAATGGAATGTATTTGTGCACCTAGCGCTGTGCTTGCACTGCTGGAATGATTTCCTAGCTAAATGCTCACACAACCGACAAGATTTGGATATTTTTAGATTTTGGCGATTTGGGTCACCCAACATTTTGGTTATGTTACCGGAGGGCTCGGTTCGAAAAATGTTGAATCTGTTACAATTCTAGTGATACGTATTTGTATCAGAGCAGTGTTGTTTTCACGTTGTGAGCCAAATTTTAAACATTGCCATAATAAAAAATTTTTTAAAGTTTTGACACAGTGTCTCTGGTTGTTGGGGCGAAAGATAAAATTATACGGTTATTAAACCCGTTAATCATGTTGGTTTCATTGTTTTAACCCTATATTGGGTATGTTAGTAACCCCGTGGAACTGAGTTTAGCCTCTGGTTTTGCACTTGGTTCCGTTCTCTGCCTTGATTGACGAATCCAGTCAGCAAGGCACTGTTTTGCTATGCATGTCTGAACAGTTTGCATAGTCGTCCGTTACAAGGATTAAACAGCTTATTTTTCGCTGTATACACAATAAAAACCTAACTCAGGCTTGGTGCTTACTCCGTTCTAAGAGCCGAGCTTTAGGATTGGTACGTAACCCAGGTTAGTGTCTTGCTTGACATCGCGTGTAGATGTATTAACTTTTACAAAACGGCAAAGTTACAACCAGAATAAAGTGCTGAACAATCGAACAACGTTTGATTGGATTTCGATTGCTTTTTTTAAACGAAAATCGATCGGTCGCGATTAATTTAACCAAATTTGATCGTTTTATGAACGGATTTACGAATATTGTGATTAATTTAGCGAATTGTTCGTTTAAAGAGATCTTTCGACTGCGCTTTTGCTTTTTCGTCGTTGACTGTATTGTTATGTAAGCTTAATTATTCTTATTATAAGTTGTTGACTTTCGTCGCTTTATGACACTTTTGTATTTTTATAGTCTATATAAGTGTGTTATGTTTTTGTATTCATTTATTCTTATAAAATTATACAGACATAGATGCTATGCTGAGACCGTTGGGTATATGAACATCGCAGTTTTATATTGCTTAGGGTATTTTGTTTGCCATAAAAACGTTAAAGCTGGGATAACCATCGGTAGACTAGAAAGATATTATCCACTGTTAAAATGCTTCATACGCTGTCGTTTATTGTGTCATTTGTGAGCACTCCAGGATCCAGAGCATTACCCAAAATCAGGCATAAAATATTTTAAGCCACCAATAACAAAAAATTGTGGAATGTGTAGTTAATATAATCCTTATGGCGCATTTGGCGGTACACAGTTAACATTGTATCTTCTAGCTACGGTCATGGCCAGAAGTAAAAGTGCAGTCGATTGAAATTTAATTTAATCGAAATCTATCTAAATTTTATAAATTGAAATTTTATAGTATTCGCCACACTTGATCGTTGCTCTCAAGTTGTTTGCTTGCAACTTGTTTGTAAGAAAAATATTGTTATACTTTGAAATTTTATAGTTTGATTTTTTGCTCGCTCGCTCGTATGGCGATAGTGAATAGTGGCCAGTACAGAGTTGCAACCGGGTCAGAGCGGGTCACTATATCGACCGGGTCACCGGGTAGACCCCTGACCCGGTCTTCTATTTTTTGCATATACTTAATTAAACTTAAACTTTTCAAAATTAAACATAAACCTCAAAACATAGAAACTTGTTGACGGGGTCGAGACCCTATCAGGGCTGGCTACGCCGCTGTAATCTTATATAGCCAAATTTGTGATGTACTTGAAGTGTATTGGAGCATTTGCTAGTTTGCTAGGTCAGCCACCACTGTAGCTTATTTTGTGATATAATCGTACATACCGCGGGGAACCATGCCATAGTGCAAACTGCATTTATTGGCAGGTTAAGGCTCGGCTCGTTTAATGGCAGAGTAAGGCGGTGTACTAGCTAGTAGTGCCCAGAGTTGCAACCGGGTCATATAGCCGACCGGGTCACCGGGTCATATTTTGTTGTCCCGGTTGCAACTCTAGCGAGTACTATAGTTTAATCACTCTAAAACCGAAATTGATCAACTATCTTGTACAATGCGTGAGTAAAATTAAGTTGAATATAACCGTCCAGTTATATAATTTTCTCGTAAAAATTGTTACTTGATTTTCCGCTTGCTGGTTATTTAAAATTCGCTCAAAATTAAAACTGTTCGCGAAGACAGCACTCTGGAATTAAAATCTTGACATATCGGGTTCGCGAAAATTCAGGTAAAATTACCGGAATTTTTGAGAACGAAATTTTGTTGAATTTGAATTAAGCAGGTTTTGTTCACGAACATCAGATGCTTAACTGTATCATAATCAATTTTGCTCGTGACGTAGTATTGCATTAAATTCGCAAACACTGAATAATCCGTATGCAAACTTCATTGTTTTAGTGAAATTTCTGTAAACTGAAAATAGCCAAAATTTTGTTCGACCAAATCAGTTCGTGGCAACTTACATATTATTTTGCCATTTTTCGGTTAGCGAAAAACCTTGTGAAATTCATTCTGTTTAATGAAATTCAGCCATTTTTCGGTTACAACGGTTTGCGATTCGATTTAGCATATTACAAAATAATACGGTTGGTGGGGTTACCTTACATTTACTCACGCATTTTAGTTTATTACCCGTGTTTGTGTGTATAATGTGTGAATCACGCGAAGCTACAGAATTCGTCTATCGAGTGATTTTTTATTTTTCCTCTCATAAAAACTGCAATAATTATTTATTTTAATAATACTAATTCAGTATCAGTAATAGTAAAATATTGGAATAGTAATCAATAAAATAGTAAAAAATCTGATGCCGATCACCTGGGAGGTAGCCTGATCTCCTCACTGATCCTCTGCGCGTGGAAAATTGTGGCAATACCCAGTGAAAATAGGAAAAATGTCGAAAATGGGTATATACAAAAGGTGAAAAATTAAAAAAATATGAGTCCTAAAAATTTCGAAAATTTACGCCATGGCGACTATACGCCATCCCCCGCTCCACCGACCCCCGGGTAGGCTAAAGGTTTCTTCCAGAAGCACCCGGTACCACTCCCTGGGATCTCGAACATCGTGCATGTATAGTTTATTGGAGGAAATTTAAAGGGTGACATTCAGGGGGCAGGTGGGCGGAACTGAACTCCGTTCCCCTGGAATCAAACTGTGAGGAGGAACGTCCTTTGTCCCGACAAACAGCCCCCACCGCCCTAGATGTTCCAAATTTTTTAACCATTTAACCAAAATTTTCCGCACGCCTTCCAAAATTTTCCGCACGCCTTTAGCGCTCAGGGTTCGGGCAGCGTAATATTAGTTCAGAAAGAGGTCCTACGCTTTAGGAACCCCTTATTTATTATGGGCACCTATGCCCAGTGTTTTATCATATTTGCCTATTTGGAATGTGGAACCATGGAAAAGTTTGAAAAAACATATGCCATATTTATATTACGGGAAAAATAGACAATACTTTATATTCGAATTTTTCGAATTCGTGCCACGATGCCACTACGATTATTTCAATGTAAATTAAAAAGATTTCTCTCGCTATATCCAAATGTTGGTCTAGCATAAACCTAAATTTTGATCTGCGCCAGATTTCCTGTTTGTGAAATATATGAACGAAAATCACAATATATTCTAAATGTACATAATTTTTATCACTAATATAAAAATAGATTTATTCTGAAAATAACGCTCTACAGAATCTCATTTTATTAAATACGGTGTCCGACATAGCTTCGGTTTACTAAATTGGGTAGCTCTGACTAGAAATACCTTGACTGTACTAGAAAAATGCAGTAGCTAGGGGTGTGATAGACACTTTCAGCATTAGCTATATGGTATGGGTGTGACTGTCAACGTTTATGCAGTATAGGGCCCGCTACAAGAGGTCAAAAGCTCCAAACAGTAGGCAGATTTTAACATTAAGGTTAATTCTGTCAAAACGTTAGTTAAATTAGGTAGTCCAGAAGTAACACGACATTTAAAGGGTGGGGATTATGGAGAAAGGTGAGCGCAACTGCCCCAGAAATCTGACGGTTTACGTCTTTCGTTCTGACCCACAGCCCCAGATTTTCCTAAGTTTTGATATTTACCCAAAATTTAAAACATTTAAGGTGGATTTGACCGAAAAAATTTTATCTTATTATCCCCGGTTGAAATAATATGCGTGTCAGTTAATAAGACCATGTCCTTTCGCAACTTGAGCCAAAATAGACCTTGACTTCCCCGGGATATGTTTTATCGACGCCATCAGTAGTTTATAGCTATTGGCCATGTCAGCTGAAATCACATGCATGTAATGCAAAAGTTTCAATTTAAGCGGTACATAACCTGTGCAGCTAGAAATCGATGCAATTCGTTCGACAATGCTTTGTTCGATATCTGTGCGACATATTTGTAGCATTTTTTTGAAACTAGATTTGTCCACAGTGCTCAGTAACGACACACAGCTTTGGATTAGGCAGCGGTGTGGGAATAAAATTATGTTATTTGCACTGTTGATGCCTGCTATACCTGAGAAGGTAATAAATAAGTCTGAAGACTGTCAGTCTTCTCAATGCAAATGATCAAAATTTTGGCGCAACTCGGCTGAGGGGCGTTAACAACGCCCCCGAGTTAGTCTTAGGCATAGTATAAGGGTCGTATATGCCTTAGCTTATAGTAAGGGCCAGGATTAGGCTTAGTATATTGACTTCGGGGCCAAAGTAACCTGATGGGCGTAAATAAAATGCAGGCCATGCCGTTCTCGATATACTAAGCCTTAGTCTTAGCCTAAGCTAAGGACCTTATATGATACATACACTAAGCCTAAGTCGGGGGGCTGCCGCCCCCCGAACCCCCCACTCTAAGCTGTTCTTTTTTCTAACGTTATAATGTACCTCCCCTCAGGTTACTTGGGGGGACTATGTATATTGCAAACACCTTTCAGACTAATTTTATTGCTAACTGTATGCATGTTATATATATGTGTTTATTCTCACGAAAAAATTAAACATATAGTTTCGGTTGAAATGCAGCATGAACACGTTCTAAAAGTCTAAGCTGATCAAACCTGGGCATGCACTATAAGGCTGGTTTGCGAAGCTACGAGTTTCAGAATTGGTGATCTCGCTTGTTCATTTTGGTGTATAATGGTTCAGTTTTTTATTGATTGCCGCGACCATAGCTATTTACATAGTTCTTGTTGGTTTTAATGTCAGTAAATGACGTTATTAATTAATTGACGAGCGCTTCGCTTTATGGTTCGTTTCTTTATATTTTTTACAAAACGCCTCGTAGTCTATTTTATTAGCCTGATCAAATTAGTCTATTTTGCTAGCCAGATCAAATCGTGACTAAAACGTCGTTACGTTTTAATGTCCCAACATTTGGAATCTATACCTGGCTGTTTTGACACATGTTTGGCCCTCGGTTTCATTACCATACCCCTTTAACGAAGGCTCTCGCTACATATTTGATAGACTTACTTACTTATCAGGATATTTAGCTTTCCGTGTTTTATTTCTACCACATTTGTCAGGTTTATTGCAGTTAATTGCTACTCGCTCTGTTTATTGCTGTAAATTATTAAGACTAGCACAGCGCAGAGTTTCAAACCACTAGAAAAGTAGCACCATAACTCAAATGACTTGTAATGCACGACACCTTTGCTAAAACATGGCTGAGTGGCCTAGCACGCTATCTCATCCTAGCTGTTCATAAGGTGTGTGTTAAACTCCCGCAAACGCCTGAATTTTACATTTGGAGTCTTTTATTCCAAGTAAATAAATTATGCTCCTAACATGTAAAATCATTATGGGATTAACATTCTATTGATGTGAATTGATAACCGATTAATTTATATAGCGAAGTGGTGACTGCAGGTGTACAAAAATTAACGAGTACACATATATAGAAACATAGACCACAATATGATGCGGCGTTCACGTTATTATGTCCCCACTGTTTGGAACTTTTGACCCCCTGTAGTCGCGATGCAACCGTATAGACAGTCAGGGTGACACCCATACTGTAAGTCAACTGCCGAGGGTGTGCGACACACCCCTAGTTACTGAATTTTTTCTTTACAGTGTCGTACACACCCTCAGCTACCAATTTGGTGCGTATTAACTGTACCAGACACTGTATGTAGATAATGCGGTTTATGAGTCAACGGTTTTGTGTATTTTTTAAGTGCTCGATGTTTATATTTAGGCCAATGAAAGCTGGTGAAATAATGCCGTACATGGTCCATAAAACTGCAAGCGAGCATGGTGTGCTTGACACTGTCGAGAAGTGGTAATACGCGTAACTAGCACCTTTAAAAAACATATTAAAACATGGGGGTGTCTACGACAGCCTGTTGTCAACAGTGTGCCTGACACTGTGTGGTGTACATAGGTTCCAAACGCTGGGGACATTATAACGGGAACGCCGCATAACAGGCGTCACGTTGGACATGTCTCCAAAATTATAGAAACCCAGCGAAGCATTTACTTATCAGTCGCACATCCTAGGGACCTCTTCCACATTGAAGTATTTAGCCTCGCCGCGCAGTAGGAACACTGTATTACTTTAAAGCACACGAGATTTTGGTACGATAGAATTTTAGGGATCAAAATTTGACATAAAACATGTGTAGGTGACGATATAGCGTATTATCTCTTAAATGATATATTTACTTTGCCAGTACCTTGAAAATTGAACACAAAATATTAACCAGAACTAGTAGGTATATCGCTTATCTCTTCGCCACGGCGGCGTATTCTGACTGTTGAATATGCAATTTAACAAGCACACAGATATATACATAAATATATATATATATAATCAACTTTCTAAATGAAGCGAATATCAGCCACATTGCTTTAATTGTTGAGGATATGTACCCGCTTATGGGATTTTTATAGAGCGCATGATCACACTAATAGAGCAAGTGATTTTACTAAGCAAAATGTACAAGTTTATATACAAGAAATCACGCAAGATATCGATAGGATTGCATCAGACTTGGGCGTATGTTCACGTTTAACTATCACAACAGCAGATGCAACTATTAATAAGTCAGAATTTCTGATGTGTTCATTGTTTACAAGGTCACGTATTCAATTTGTGTGTCGGCACACGGTTATTGTGTATTTAGGGACAACGATTCATTAAGTATTCTACAAAATTATACCTATAACACCCATTTAGTGAGATTGCGGTTGCGGAGATAATGCCGTTTGTATGTTTTTGGGTCTCATGGACACTTGAGCACCCCATTTTAACTTTATAATGCTGCCGCGTAAATATTGAAAATTATAGTAGCTCGGTATCATGCGCAAATGGTTGAATTGCTCTACATAATGAGATCAATAAACACCCATATAGCTAGGGCGGTTGCAGAGCTATTGTCGTTTTGTGTAATTTGTGTCTCATGGGCTTATTAAAAACCCTTTTGACCCATATGTTCGTATTAGAGGAGCTGAGTAGCAAAGCATGATATATTGCCTTTATACATAGATGATATATCAACACTCAATGATGATGACTGTTTTAACGCAAATTTGTCACAGAAACGTATATCCGAACACCCTGATACTTAATAAAGTTAATTCAGTCAATACTGAAGCCAATGTTCTAGATTTAGATATTAAAATTTATCAAGGTCTGGTTCAGTTAACCTTTTTTAACAAAAAGGAGTTTATTAACTTTCAGGTTAGTAATTTTCCCTATTTCACTTCTAACCTTTCGATCACGATTTTGAATTATCATATATAGTCAAATTGTACGCATCTTTCAAATATGTAACCAGGAAAATTTTGTTCTTAAAAATATAACACTTTTATGGAACAAATTACGTTCCAGAGCGTATCCCAACAGATTCCTATACAAACATGTTCGAAAGGGTATTGCTCGGGTAATTTCAGATAAGTGTAAAACCAATGAGTTATTGCATAAGATCAGAAAGGATGTAGTAAGATAGTTTTTAATTCGTTAAAACATCATCTTTATTTGTATTATTTCATCATTTTATTCCTATTCTTAAAATTTACTTAATTTATTTTATTTCATTCCTTTATATTATATTCATAAATTAATATTATAATATTTATATTATATAATAATAAAATTATTATTATTAATATTATTATTATTATTATTTTTATTAAAAAAATTTTTTTATTATTATTATTATTATTATTATTATTATTATTATTACTATTATTATTATCAATATTACTATTATTATTATTACTTCTATTATTATTATCATTATTATTATTATTATTATTATTATTATTATTATTATTATTAATATTTATTATAATTATTATTATTATTATTATTATTATAATTATTAATACTATTATAATTATTTTTTTTTTTTTTTTTTTTTACTTATTTTAAATATTTTTTTTATTTTTTATTTTATTATGGTTTTTTGGGGGGGGGGGGGGGGGGGGGGGGGGGGGGGGGGGGGGGGGGGGGGGGGGGGGGGGGGGGGGGGGGGGGGGGGGGGGGGGGGGGGGGGGGGGGGGGGGGGGGGGGGTTGGGGGGGTTGTGTGGGGGGGTTGAGATAAATTGAAAAAAAAAAAAAGAAAAATAAAAAAAAAAAAAAAAAAAAAAAAAAAAAAAAAAAAAAAAAAATATTATTTTTTTTTTTTTTTTTTTTTTTTTTTTTTTTTTATTTTTTTTTTTTTTTTTTTTTTCCACCGTTCACCTCACGTGAGGTTAACGTGCATAATAAAATAAAATAATAAAATAAAATAATAATTATAATAATAATAATAATTATAATAATTATAATAATAATAATAATAGTAAAAATATTAATAATAATAACAATAGTTCAATAGTAATTGCAATAATAACAATAATAATAATAATATAAATGATAATAATAAGACAAATAATAATAGTAAATATAATAATAATAATAGTAATAATAATAATAATAAATAATAATAATAATAATAATAAAAAATTTTTTAATAAAAATAATAATAATAATATTAATAATAATAATTTATTTATTATATAATATAAATATTATAATATTAATTTATGAATATAATATAAAAGAAATGAAATAAAATAAATTAGGTAAATTTTAAGAATAAAAATAAAAATGATGAAATAATACACATAAAGATAATGTTTAACAAATTAAAAACTATCTTACTACATCTTTTCTGAGCTTATGGTTTAGCTCATTGGTTTTACACTTTATCTGAAATTACCCCGCGCAATACCCTTTTCAAACATGTTTGTATAGGAATACTGTTTCAGAATACACTCTGGAACATAATTTGTTCCATAAAAGTGTTATCTTTTTAAGATCAAAATTTTGGTGGTTGCATATTTAAAAGATGCGTACAATTAAACTATATATGATACTCCTCAAAATAGTGATCAAAAGATTTCAAAAATTGAAATGAAAAAATTTCCAAAATCCCCACTATATTTTTGAAATTCCCAACAAACTATATTTGATATATATTTTTCTAAATTCTAAACTGGCTTCACCTAACTAAATTCATAATTTTTTTTTTTTTTTTTTTTTTCGTGTAGATAGGAGCGTCATAATTCATAAATATTTTTTTTCATCTATTTTTCGTTTTTTTTTTTCGTGTACTGCACTCCCTCTAATACAAACATATGGGTAGAAACTTTTAATACAGCCCATGCGACACAAATTCACCAAAACGACAATAGCTATCCAACCACCTATCAATCTATCTAATTTCATTTATGCTAACAGATTCAACCATTTGGTGCCCAATTATAATTTCCAATATTTACGCAGAATAATAAAATGGGTACTAGAATAATAAAGCCCAAATATATTTTTCGTCTATTTTCGCAACAATCTCACTAAATAATGTATAATTATAATTTATACCTAGAATAATTTCCTAAATACACAATCTAACCGTGTACACTGATACGTAACATTGTACAGAATAATTTACTCTGTCAAAATTCTAACTTATTAATAGTTGCA
>JASANE010000478.1:0-12731 GCA_030248225.1 Trileptium ribeirensis | reverse complement strand
CTAAAATTGCAACAATGTCTCTGTGATAATTAAGCCATATTCTAATGGTGGCTGATACCGCCTAACACCAAGGATGCTGTTGGCTGACGCACCGCCGAACTAGAGAAGACCTCGAGGACGAGCCGTTACAACCTGGAAACGGGCAGTGCTAGCGGAGATGGAGATAGAGATACTCCGTGAAGATGCTGTCGACGAGCGCCTATGCAGCTCATTGCACGCAATGGATTCTAATCAGTGGATATCACTAACCCAACGTGTTCTAGCACCCCACGCTTGTTGAGATATGTGAGTGAATGTAGCCATTTATATATATGTACATATTTTTGAAATGAAAGGACAATGTCGATGATCTTCGTTTAAATGCGTCAAAGCATGGTTCCATACAATGTATATGTACTTGGAGTTCTGTTTCCAAGCTTTGATTGTTTCTTTCTAAATGAACTTGTTGATCCGCTTAAGATCCGGATGGGCCAAGTCCATAAATCACAGGCTCCGGCTTTTGTCAAGCTGATAGGCGTAAACTGTATGCAGGCTGTCCTCGATTGTATACATACTATGGCTGAGGTATGGTCATGAGCTATATGGTGAGACTATTTATGGTTGTCCGCACCACGCTCGCTAAGCCACTCTTGGGCTATAAAATATAGATGTCGGTAGTAGGTTACCCCTAAAGTGTCACCGCGTGCGGAAAATTAGCGAAAATCGGGAAAAATAATAATGAAAAGTAACTAAAAACTGGGGAAATGAAAAATTGATGGAAAATGGTAATAATTTGGAGTAGGAATCGACAAGGCGGGGCCAACCCATGATCGGAGGGCAGTGAACTGCCACATCCAATCTCGCCTCAAAATCAGATTAATATCATTGGGATCATCTCGATTCCATAGCAGATAGTCGGAACAGTTACGCGTAGTACAATTCACCTTTAGTTTTTGATATTGCTTCCCTTTCGGGAAGCGGGCCGATCCCCACAAATAGTGCATGGCGGGGCCAACCCATGATCGGAGGGCAGTAAACTGCCACATCCAATAGCGCCTCAAAAATCAGATTAATATCATTGGGATCATGTCGATTCCATAGCAGAGAGTCGGAACGGTTACGCGCAGTACAATTCATCATTAGTTTTAGATATTGCTTCCTTTTCGGGAAGCGGGCCGATCCCCACAAATAGTGCAAGGCGGGGCTAACCCATGATCGGAGGGCAGTAAACTGCCACATCCAATCTCGCCTCAAAAATCAGATTAATATCATTGGGATCATCTCGATTCTATAGCAGATAGTCGGAACAGTTACGCGCAGTACAATTCACCTTTAGTTTTTGATATTGCTTCCCTTTCGGGAAACGAGCCGATCCCCACAAATAGTGCAAGGCGGGGCCAACCCATGATCGTAGGGTGGTAGACTGTCACGTCCAATCACGCCTTAAAGACCAGATCACTGAGATCATGTCAATCCCGTAACACATAATCAAGAACAGATATGCTGATTACAATTCATTCCCTTTTCGATTATTGCTTCCCTTTCGGAAAGCGGGCCGACCCCCACAAATAGTGCAAGGCGGGGCCAACCCATGATCGGAGGGCAGTAAACTGCCACATCCTATCGCGCCTCAAAAATCAGATTAATATCATTGGGATCATGTCGATCCCGTACCAGATATTAAACTGATAAGAACAGATAGTACATTTTGATCTTAGCATTGGCTTACTACAATTCGTCTTTATCTTTTGATATTGCTTCTCTTTCGGGAAGCGGGCCGATCCCCACAATTAGTGCAAGGCGGGGCCAACCCATGATCGGAGGGCAGTAAACTGCCACATCCAATCGCGCCTCAAAAATCAGATTAATATCATTGGGATCATGTCCATTCCATAGCAGAGGGTCGGAACAGTTACGCGCAGTACAATTCATCTTTACTTTTTGATATTGCTTCCCTTTCGGGAAGCGGGCCGATCCCCACAAATAGTGCAAGGCGGGGCAACCCATGATCGTAGGGTGGTATACTCACGTCCAAACGCGCCTAAAATAACATATCACTGAGATAATGTCAATTCCGTAACACATAATCAAGAACAGATATGCTGATTACAATTCATTCCCTTTTCGATTATTGCTTCCCTTTCGGAAAGCGGGCCGACCCCCACAAATAGTGCAAGGCGGGGCCAACCCATAATCGGAGGGCAGTAAACTGCCACATCCAATCGCGCCTCAAAAATAAGATTAATATCATTGGGATCATGTCGATTCCATAGCAGAGGGTCGGAACAGTTACCCGCAGTACAATTCATCTTTAGTTTTTGATATTGCTTCCCTTTCGGGAAGCGGGCCGATCCCCACAAATAGTGCAAGGCGGGGCCAACCCATGATCGTAGGGTGGTGGACTCACGTCCAATCACGCCTTAAAGACCAGATCACTGAGATCATGTCAATTCCGTAACACATAATCAAGAACAGATATGCTGATTACAATTTATTCCCTTTCCGATTATTGCTTCCCTTTCGGAAAGCGGGCCGACCTCCACAAATAGTGCAAGGCGGGGCCAACCCATGATCGGAGGGCAGTAAACTGCCACATCCAATCGCGCCTCAAAAATAAGATTAATATCACTGGGATCATGTCGATTCTATAGCAGAGAGTCGGAACAGTTACGCGCAGTACAATTCATCTTTAGTTTTTGATATTGCTTCCCTTTCGGGAAGCGGGCCGATCCCCACAAATAGTGCAAGGCGGGGCCAACCCATGATCGTAGGGTGGTGGACTCACGTCCAATCACGCCTTAGGGACCAGATCACTGAGATCATGTCAATTCCGTAACACATAATCAAGAACAGATATGCTGATTACAATTTATTCCCTTTTCGATTATTGCTTCCCTTTCGGAAAGCGGGCCGACCCCCACAAATAGTGCAAGGCGGGGCCAACCCATGATCGGAGGGCAGTAAACTGCCACATCCAATCGCGCCTCAAAAATAAGATTAATATCATTGGGATCATGTCGATTCCATAGCAGAGGGTCGGAACGGTTACGCGCAGTACAATTCATCTTTAGTTTTTGATATTGCTTCCCTTTCGGGAAGCGGGCCGATCCCCACAAATAGTGCAAGGCGGGGCCAACCCATGATCGTAGGGTGGTAGACTCACGTCCAATCACGCCTTAAAGACCAGATCACTGAGATCATGTCAATTCCGTAACACATAATCAAGAACAGATATGCTGATTACAATTTATTCCCTTTTCGATTATTGCTTCCCTTTCGGAAAGCGGGCCGACCCCCACAAATAGTGCAAGGCGGGGCCAACCCATGATCGGAGGGCAGTAAACTGCCACATCCAATCGCGCCTCAAAAATAAGATTAATATCATTGGGATCATGTCGATTCCATAGCAGAGAGTCGGAACAGTTACGCGCAGTACAATTCATCTTTAGTTTTTGATATTGCTTCCCTTTCGGGAAGCGGGACGATCCCCACAAATAGTGCAAGGCGGGACCAACCCATGATCGTAGGGTGGTAGACTCACGTCCAATCACGCCTTAAAGACCAGATCACTGAGATCATGTCAATTCCGTAACACATAATCAAGAACAGATATGCTGATTACAATTTATTCCCTTTTCGATTATTGCTTCCCTTTCGGAAAGCGGGCCGACCCCCACAAATAGTGCAAGGCGGGGCCAAACCATGATCGGAGGGCAGTAAACTGCCACATCCAATCGCGCCTCAAAAATAAGATTAATATCATTGGGATCATGTCGATTCCATAGCAGAGAGTCGGAACAGTTACGCGCAGTACAATTCATCTTTAGTTTTTGATATTGCTTCCCTTTCGGGAAGCGGGCCGATCCCCACAAATAGTGCAAGGCGGGGCCAACCCATGATCGGAGGGCAGTAAACTGCCACATCCAATCGCGCCTCAAAAATAAGATTAATATCATTGGGATCATGTCGATTCCATAGCAGAGAGTCGGAACAGTTACGCGCAGTACAATTCATCTTTAGTTTTTGATATTGCTTCCCTTTCGGGAAGCGGGCCGATCCCCACAAATAGTGCAAGGCGGGGCCAACCCATGATCGTAGGGTGGTAGACTCACGTCCAATCACGCCTTAAAGACCAGATCACTGAGATCATGTCAATTCCGTAACACATAATAAAAAACAGAATATGCCCTGATTACAATTTATTCCCTTTTCGATTATTGCTTCCCTTTCGGAAAGCGGGCCGAGCCCCAACAAATAGTGCAAGGCGGGGCCAAACCATGATCGGAGGGCAGTAAACTGCCGCATCCAATCGCACCTCAAACATCAGACTAATATCAATGGGATCAAGTCGATTCCATAGCAGAGGGTCGGAACAGTTACCCGCAGTACAATTCATCTTTAGTTTTTGATATTGCTTCCCTTTCGGGGAGGGGGCCGAGTCCCCCCACAAATAGTGCAAGGCGGGGCCAACCCATGATCGTAGGGTGGTAGACTCACGTCCAATCACGCCTTAAAGACCAGATCACTGAGATCATGTCAATTCCGTAACACATAATCAAGAACAGATATGCTGATTACAATTTATTCCCTTTTCGATTATTGCTTCCCTTTCGGAAAGCGGGCCGATCCCCACAAATAGTGCAAGGCGGGGCCAACCCATGATCGGAGGGCAGTAAACTGCCACATCCAATCGCGCCTCAAAAATCAGATTAATATCATTGGGATCATGTCGATTCCATAGCAGAGGGTCGGAACAGTTACGCGCAGTACAATTCATCTTTACTTTTTGATATTGCTTCCCTTTCGGGAAGCGGGCCGATCCCCACAAACAGTGCAAGGCGGGGCCAACCCATGATCGGAGGGTGGTAACTCACGTCCAATCACGCCTTAAAGACCAGATCACTGAGATCATGTCAATTCCGTAACACATAATCAAGAACAGATATGCTGATTACAATTTATTCCCTTTCCGATTATTGCTTCCCTTTCGGAAAGCGGGCCGACCTCCACAAATAGTGCAAGGCGGGGCCAACCCATGATCGGAGGGCAGTAAACTGCCACATCCAATCGCGCCGAAAAAATAAGATTAATATCATCTGGGATCATGTCGATTCTATAGGCAGAGAGTCGGAGCAGTTACGCGCAGGACAAATTCATCTTTTAGTATTTGATATTGCTTCCCTTTCGGGAAGCGGGCCGATCCCACAAATAGTGCAAGGCGGGGCCAACCCATGATCGTAGGGTGGTGGACTCACGTCCAATCACGCCTTAAGGACCAGATCACCTGAGATCATGTCAATTCCGTAACACATAATCAAGAACAGATATGCTGATTACAATTTATTCCCTTTTCGATTATTCCTTCCCTTTCGGGAAGCGGGCCGATCCCCACAAATAGTGCAAGGCGGGGCCAACCCACGATAGAGGGCAGTAAACTGCCACATCCAATCGCGCCTCAAAAACAAGATTAATATCATTGGGATCATGTCGATTCCATAGCAGAGGGTCGGAACAGTTACGCGCAGTACAATTCGTCTTTACTTTTTGATATTGCTTCCCTTTCGGGAAGCGGGCCGATCCCCACAAATAGTGCAAGGCGGGACCAACCCATGATCGTAGGGTGGTAGACTACGTCCAATCACGCCTTAAAGACCAGATCACTGAGATCATGTCAATTCCGTAACACATAATCAAGAACAGATATGCTGATTACAATTTATTCCCTTTTCGATTATTGCTTCCCTTTCTGGAAAGCGGGTCGATCCCCACAAATAGTGCAAGGCGGGGCCAACCCATGATCGGAGGGCAGTAAACTGCCACATCCAATCGCGCCTCAAAAATCAGATTAATATCATTGGGATCATGTCGATTCCATAGCAGAGGGTCGGAACAGTTACGCGCAGTACAATTCATCTTTGGTTTTCTGATATTGCTTCCCTTTCGGGAGCGGGACGATCCCACAAATAGTGCAAGGCGGGACCAACCCATGATCGTGGTGGGTAGACTACACACGCCTTAAAGACCAGATCACTGAGATCATGTCAATTCCGACACATAGTCAAGAAAGATATGCTGATTACAATTTATTCCCTTTTCGATTATTGCTTCCCTTTCGGGAAGCGGGCGGATCCCCACAAATAGTGCAAGGCGGGGCCAACCCATGATCGGAGGGCACTAAACTGCCACATCCAATCGCGCCTCAAGAATCAGATTAATATCATTGGGGTCATGTCGATTCCACAGCAGAGAGAGTCGGAACAGTTACGCGCAGTACAATTCATCTTTACTTTTTGATATTGCTTCCCTTTCGGGAAGCGGGCCGATCCCCACAAATAGTGCAAGGCGGGACCAACCCATGATCGGAGGGCAGTAAACTTCCACATGCAATCGCGCCTCAAAAATCAGATTAATATCATTGGGATCATATCGATTCCATAGCACAGAGTCGGAACAGTTACGCGCAGTACAAGTCATCTTTAGTTTTTGGTATTGCTTCCCTTTCGGGAAGCGGGCCGATCCCCACAAATAGTGCAAGGCGGGGCCAACCCATGATCGGAGGGCAGTAAACTGCCACATCCAATCGCGCCTCAAAAATCAGATTAATATCATTGGGATCATGTCGATTCCATAGCAGAGAGTCGGAACAGCTCCGCGCACTACAATTCATCATTACTATTTGATATTGCTTCCCTTTCGGGAAGCGGGCCGATCCCCACAAATAGTGCAAGGCGGGGCCAACCCATGATCGGAGGGCAGTAAACTGCCACATCCAATCGCGCCTCAAAAATCAGATTAATATCATTGGGATCATGTCGATTCCATAGCAGAGAGTCGGAACAGCTACGCGCAGTGCAATTTGTCTTTAGCTTTTGATATTGCTTCCCTTTCGGAAAGCGGGCCGATCCCCACAAATAGTGCAAGGCGGGGCCAACCCATGATCGGAGGGCAGTAAACTGCCACATCCAATCGCGCCTCAAAAATCAGATTAATATCATTGGGATCATGTCGATTCCATAGCAGAGAGTCGGAACAGCTACGCGCAGTGCAATTTGTCTTTGGTTTTTGATATTGCTTCCCTTTTGGGAAGCGGGCCGATCCCCACAAACAGTGCAAGGCGGGGCCAACCCATGATCGGAGGGCAGTAAACTGCCACATCCAATCGCGCCTCAAAAATCAGATTAATATCATTGGGATCATGTCGATTCCATAGCAGAGAGTCGGAACAGCTACGCGCAGTGCAATTTGTCTTTGGTTTTTGATATTGCTTCCCTTTCGGGAAGCGGGCCGATCCCCACAAATAGTGCAAGGCGGGGCCAACCCATGATCGGAGGGCAGTAAACTGCCACATCCAATCGCGCCTCAAAAATCAGATTAATATCATTGGGATCATGTCCATTCCATAGCAGAGAGTCGGAACAGCTACGCGCAGTGCAATTCGTCTTTGGTTTTTGATATTGCTTCCCTTTCGGGAAGCGGGCCGATCCCCACAAATAGTGCAAGGCGGGGCCAACCCATGATCGGAGGGCAGTAAACTGCCACATCCAATCGCGCCTCAAAAATCAGATTAATATCATTGGGATCATGTCCATTCCATAGCAGAGAGTCGGAACAGCTACGCGCAGTGCAATTCGTCTTTGGTTTTTGATATTGCTTCCCTTTCGGGAAGCGGGCCGATCCCCACAAATAGTGCAAGGCGGGGCCAACCCATGATCGGAGGGCAGTAAACTGCCACATCCAATCGCGCCTCAAAAATCAGATTAATATCGTTGGGATCATGTCGATCCCGTACCAGATATTAAACTGATAAGAACAGATACTACACTTTGATCTTAGCCAAAAGGCCGAGAAGCGATAAAATCCGATATTTCCAAGCCTTAGTCACTCCGCTGTTAAATATCAACTTTACGATGTTTCGCATTTGTAAAAATGTACTATATCGTGACAAAATACAATTTGTTTATTATTCTGTAATGCGAGACTAAACGTTGCGTGCACCCAGCAACAATTCTCTTTTGTCATTCTCAAACAATCTGTAATCGAACACTTTTTGACGATCCCACATCCATCTTCAAACGGTTTAAAAATATTTTCGTCACGAGTTTCAAAGCGTATGAATAATGTTACCAGACATTTTAATGAAATTGTTCAGCTCTGTTGAACAGATACTTTTTCAGAATTTTAATTTGAGACTTATCATTCGGGCACAGTATAAGACCCGACCTCAAATTTTGTTAGCGAACAAACATGCATACAAAGTAGCGCGAGCGTATCGATTGGTGTTCGGGAACATGAATGAGTTATGCGAGTGCGATGGTAAACCAATTTTAAATAGAATAATGCAACACGCCACTTTTCGCGAAAAGACGGACCCTGTTTTGTTGTTCGTGAACATGACTGCATTATGCGAGATTTTATTTGATTTAATTGGAAAAATACTAAACGTAACTGTTCGCGAACAGAATAGCGTGTTTTGTTATTCGCGAACAGTAATTTGTGCGTTGGTTACCAGGATATAATTACTTATCACATTCCTTTTTGGTTAAGGACAATGTAACCAAGTCATACTCTGACTAAGTGTTCGCGAACACAGTATATGTAGGTCTAGAAAATATGTATACATATTTAATGCCAGAATTTGTTATTATAAATAGGCATTAAAATAAAAATTTTGTATTTGATTTAGTAATGTTGAATGTTACTGTTCGCGAATTATTTCGTGGAAGGAGATAGTAGCGGTTCGGGAACAGACATGATTTACCACCTCTACGAACGATTATTGTGTTTTAGAACATGAAGCTAACTAGGTCGGTGGATTTCGAGAACGTCGACTATCGCTACTTTACGCTTTCTGCGTGCTATTTAACCATTTCGCTACAAATTATTAGAGGAATGTTTTAGTTCGACTACAAAATTGAATTTTGCAGCACGAAATTTAAATCTGACCAAATATCGTTAGCGAAAAATCGATGACAAAACCGCAGTTTGTGTGATAACAACGCTTTGAGGTCACCGATCGCTTTATGCAAAATAGGATTATGACTGGGCGCATTTTAAGTTTATTGGCGCATAAATTAGAATTGAAATTTTGTAAATCTAAACTGCTAAATTATACGCGATTTAACTCACTAAATAAGGAGTAATATCTATATACTCAGCAGAAATTGTATGCCCCAGCTCCTGAAGTTCACAAAGTTACATATAACTTGACATGTAATTAACTTTCGATATTTTATCCTTTCCTATTATAAATAATTTAGAATGTTTTTATAGCGGTTTAATACAGTTTCCTCTGTAAATTTTTAATGTTTCGATCGATCAAGCTCATTATTACACCATTCAAGTTGTCGAATCGAATGACATTTAATACGACTAGATTTAAAATATAATTTAAATACAATTCAAAATTTCACATTCTTGGTTTTCATCAGACAGATGGGGTGCGCTGTTATATGTTCATATTAGCATATGGGGGAGCTACAGCTCGGAATTGGCAGTGAAGATCCGTGCTGACCAAAAGCCCGTGGCCTGGAACTAGCGCGAACGGCCGAACGCATGCCACGCCATACGCCGGGTTTCGAGGCAGTAATAATATAAAAGAATATAAAGAAGACACTGTAATCAAGGGGTTATAATGATTTCTTGATAGCAGAATCACATACTTCGAAATCAACATATAGAAGAATGGGCATGACGCGCTCCATTTAGCCTTTACCCCTGGTTCTGGGGGGTATTATCCCCCTCACGTTGGGGTCATGGTGTTATGGACAAAAAATTTTGTCATATCCCCTACATTTGAAGGCGGTCCTTGCACACCCCTCAAAACTTGGGGTGGGGTCGGAAAATTTTTTGCCTATGACACCATGACCCCCCGAAGATTCGTTAAGGAAGATTATTTTTCGATTATTAGTGCAAGTACTAATATGGAAGCAATATTGAATAATACATTCCCCAACAGAAAACAATGCACATTACACCAACATAACTTCCATGTAGGTTGGAGAACTACCTAGCATGTAATTCCTAATTCTGTGAAAGAGAAGGAGTCTTCAAAATTTATAGAGGGGCGTAGCATATATTCAGATGTGGGACGCTCACTAAAAAGCGGGAGGGGGCGAGACGCACATGGAAATGTGTAGCAAAAACTGGTGGGACCTATTTGGGGCTGCAAGTACATTTATACCAGCAAGTTGGCATCTGACCACCATTGAAAAAACACCAATAGATTCTTCGTTCCACATTGCCAAGTTTTACATAGCAAAATTTTCTCAAATGTTACATCACACTGTTTGTTGTCTTTGACACAACGTAGTTTTAACAATAATTAGATTTTTTTGGTATTTGGTAGTTGAATTTCAGTCCGGAATAGTAAACTTTTGTGCAGTTTTTTTATTTTTCTAATGAACATGATGTATCAAATAGTACAAGTATGATGCGATCGTTTTGAGTACAACATGAATTATACTAGCCTATCCACAGTGGGAGACCCCCACTTTCCAGATTATCCATGTTCATGATATTTTCACCATGTCCGCCCGCACTGGGTCGAAACCCCCGATAGTGCAACTAAATCCAAAAAGTTTTAATGTCTCAAAATTTGTTTTCTGTTCGCAAAATGTTAACATTATTAACCACTATTTCTAATCCAAAAAAAATTTTTTTAGCCTGAAAATACTTGTACGACAGTATAAATTACATGAAAATATGGGATATTTAGCCTTTTTAAGAAAAATTATCTCAGCACTTCAAAATTTCACCTGAGAATAAACATGCCCCTCCCCAGTTTTCGTTAAGCTGTCGGGAGGCCAGTTATATAACATGCATTTCGACCATCAGGGTCTATGTGGATCGATGGTTCAAAGCTTACAAAAAATTCCGACGGTAACATCATACCAAATAAAAAGAAAAAGACAAAAAAACTCAGCTCACTTTGCCGACAATACCGATCCCAGCGTGTGCCGCCTGGATCATTCCGACGTCGTTTCCGCCGTCGCCGACTGCGGCAATGCGTTTGTTTGGCAAATATTTGCGCAGCATTTCGACGATCTGAGTCTTCTGCTCGGGCGAGCAGCGACAACAAACAACCGCCGGGCAGCCACAAGCCAGCTCGGCAAATTCTTCTTCATAGTTTTCGATGCAAACCTATGGGCGGAAAAACAAAGCAAAATTTATGTCGCCCATCGATATCCACGGTTCACATATAAAGTAACTTCAGTAATATCTATTTTGTGCCATGTCGCATGACAAAATGAGCTATATAAATGCTCTCCAATCCTTACTCTAAAAGGGAGTCTTAATTCGGTTTTGTTTTTCGATAAAGTATCAATAATACTTGTTGGGCCACATTAAACACATTCAGGAATGTCAGTGTTTTGGCAGTTACGTATCATGCAAGTTGATATGCAACTACTGCATTAGGAAAATAACAACACCTATCACTAAAAACTCAGAAAAGTTGGGAAAAATACACTTATACCATCCCAAATAGTGTACTTGTGACAGCTTTTGTGGTCACTTGTCAAACATCTAGCTAACTCATTTGGCGATTTCAAGCTCTGTACAACTCGTATTCAAAACATACCGTCCGTTTACAATGAGTAAAATACCGTATTTTGTGTAAAAAGAACGTCACAAGTATATCACACACACACACACGGTAGATCTGTAACAATTGTTGCAAATTTGGAATTATATTGTTACTAGAGCGTGAAATAAATTGAAAAGCATTTAAAATTCAGTATAGCCCCAAAAAGTTCAGAACATCGTGGCTTTTTGACAAACCATTTAGGCATCATAAATATGACCAAAAATATTAAGAAACCACTTTTATCCAGCAAACAAACTCCAGCGTTGAGTTCGAGAAAGTAACTTAAAGCAATTAATTTTCTACGCAGTCTTCGTGACCGCCTGCTATGGTTGCGTATATTAATATAATAATATAACGCCTAGAAATCTCCGTGAAACTGAGTTCGGCTTTGAAAAAAGCTCTCATGTGTAGTAGAAATAACATTCTGTATTCTACCGAAACGGGAAACAATGGAGTACTTCTAACTGTCCAGAAATCGGCATTGTACATACCTTCAACGCGTCTCCGGTGATCACAAGAGCTGTATCGATTTTACGCCGCAGAGCGCTGAGTTCGGTATGCGCTTCGGATCGATTCAGCACCGGCCGGAATATGTGAATATTCTGCGTTTTACTGACGAGACGCGACGATTTGGCAATGCAAACAGCGGTTTCAAGCTTATCACCGGTCAACATCCACACCTAGTGATAAAATAATTATACTGTAGCTGTTTTCATTGCACCACACCAAACTGATACTAATTGAACTCAATAATTTATTTTGAAACTATTAAAGCACAAAACAAAATTACAACTCATACATAGCTTTATTGATATAAAATGTTAAATAAATTAACAATGACACTGTCACAAACAATTAAATACTGCTTAAAAGTTCAAAACTTGATGAACAGCCTACAACACTATCAGCTGCAGCACTAAGTTTTGTTGTTCGTACCTTAACGCCAGCGTTAGCCATTTGTTCAAGCGTAGCTTGAACATCAGTTTGAAGCTTGTCTTCTACACCGGTCAAACAAATAAGTTGTAAATCTTGCTCCAGGCGAGACAGGACGGCTGCCACACGGCCCGTCCGGTCAGTCATTGCCACTCGTGCTGTTTGATATTGTTTCTGAAACCCATAATAATAATAATAACAAAAGCCGATGATAATAAACGAATTTAAACACATG
>JASANE010000477.1:0-17766 GCA_030248225.1 Trileptium ribeirensis | reverse complement strand
TAGACTTGAACTATTTTTTAAAATTTTATCATCTGCTGTACTATGTGATGTTGAGAAGTGCTTTCATACTAACCAGAAAATTGTTTGATTCAGCGGGAGAACTTTGTAGGGCCTGAAAATGCAGATGAAAGCAACTGCTTACTATAAGCATGAGTAAAATTACACCTACCACCAGAGATATCCATGGTTTTGCCTTGAGTTATCATTTATCCTTTCGGTAAATATATTAACCTTCATTGCAGAGACAATAAATCAGCTAATGAATCTGGGAACGACGGCCAATTTATCTGTACCTAACTGACTTGTAATACTAATTTTAACAAGATATTTAAAATCCTTTATTGAAACAGAGCAAGCGAACCGATCGAAATTGCCATCTATAACTTTTGCTAGAGGCAAAAATTGCAAAAAATTTCTTTTTTGTCCGTCTGTGAACTTCATAACACATCACCGGATGGATGGATCTTCACAAATTATTTTATTTTATTTGATTGCAAATTCAGTTTATTTGTGCCGTCTCGTTAGACGCTAAACTCGCCGACCACGTTTTCTGGTCAAAATTGGCACCAAAAGAGTCAATAATGGTATTTGTATCTTGCGTGACCTTTATGCCGAGATACAGGATTCTCAGCCAAAAACAGAAACTACTTCCCGAAATCGCCGTATTAAGAGCTACAAATTTGCTTTTTTTTGTCAGACGACTCCTCGGACCGATAAAAGGGCCCAAATAGGGTATGTCGACACATTTTCGCAAAAAGCTATTTTTTACTTTCTGACATGTTATTGACGGGGTACGAGCGTCACACTATCCTTATAAAAGTTTTCGGGCAGGCTTAATGCAACTTTGTTGTCGGAGGCCTATGGTTGTTGCATGATGTCGTTCCAGAGGTATATGGTGTGTTTTAGCGTTTGCCGACCTGTCCTCACAGAAAACCTTTTTCTTGTGCGGTATGTTATTGCAGGTTGGGGGCGTCAAAACGATATTATATAGGTTTTCCAACATGCCGAATCCGATAGTATTGCCATCGGAGAGCAGTTGTTGCTGTAACTTATCTTTCGCCGGGGATAAGGAGTGTTTTAGGGTCTGTCGACTTTTTCTCGCCGAATACGTTTTTGCCTTATGGCATGTTATTGAGGGGTCTGAGCGTGAACACGTTATTGTGCAGGTATTAAAGCACGCTGAATGAGATGGTATTGCCGTCGGAAAGATTTAGATACTTTCGCTGGGATATTGGGTGTTTTGGGGTCTGCCGACGTATTCATTCTCATAGAATACCTTTTTGTCACGGCCGACCGGCTTTGACATTGTTTTCGCTTTCTGTCAGTCTGTACAAAAAGTTTCGAAAACGGGCATAGCTGTACCGCAGTAGGCACCGAAAATTTTCATATGCGACCGCCCTAGTCTGTTCCCCCGGTGAAGAAGGTGTACGGAAAACGTCTCAATTACGCGGAGTTACTGCAAAAGCAAAACACATAGTTTGGCATTTTAACAATAAGAAGCGCTTAAATTACTTTTTATAATATGTTATTAAAAAAAATGCTTATAGTAAGCAGTAATGCTTTCATATCATTTTCAGGCCCTACAAAGTTCTCCCGCTGAATCAAACAATTTTCTGGTTAGTATGAAAGCACTTCTCAACATCACATAGGTTCTTTTTTTCTGCGGAAGTTTTCGATTATTATCTTACGTGTTTTAGGAGTGCTGCTTACAGCAGATGATAAAATTTTAAAAAATAGTTCAAGTCTAAACCAACCAACACAAAAGACAGGTACAAATTATGGTCTTATCACGTAGTACAGCAGATGGTAAAATTTTACAAAAACAGGACCTACCAGTTTAAGCCAACCAATACAAAAGATAGTGTCGAATTATCTTCTTAAGGGTAGAAATAATGTTGAGGATATAAATGATAATAGGCCAGTTACTCCGTGAGGGTCGGACCCTCTAAGTCATATTTATCCCCCTGCGGTAGCGTCAAATCATCCTGTCTCTTGTAGGAATTATGACCAAAATCACAAAATAACCAAGAAAAAAGAAAATGGGGAAATTATAAGGAAAAATTGGGGACACCGAAGGAGTTGCTGTTTTTACCGTACACCGTACAATCTGCGGCGTGGAATTTTCCACTCACCGCCGCGACAACCTACTCCCTAATGCGGCAGACCTTAAACACCTATGAGTAAAAGTAGGGTTGCTTAGGTACTTTCGTTTCTTATGCGCTCCGTTATTCTGGACCGAGTGCCAAACGGGCTAAATCCCGTTTTAACACAATGCAACAATAACGATTAATAGCCAAGAATGTCGGAGGGCGCTTACAGTGTAGTTGTAAAACCTCAGCGAGCAAAAAGTTTGACGCCGTACAACAGAAAACCGAAACAAAAAATCAACAACAACTTGTTGTATTTAAGTAGGAGAATTTGGCATTCGCATTTACAACCCGCGCCTCTTCGTTTCAGCATTAGTGAAAAAAACATGATATATTGCAGAGATGTGCATCGAACTGTAACAAATCATACCCTATTTATTTGGGCTCTGGTGAAAGGAAAATATATTTTGAAAAATAAGCACTTCAATATGACAGGTGGATAGCACGAAGAGGAAATTAGGAACATTTTGTACAAGAGTATACATGACATTAGGTCATACTATTATATTGTTCCCCTTATCCAAGGGGTTGATCACGTTTCGGCTTTACCGACCCTTCCCCTCTATAGCCGCCAAAGGATTGCAGCAGGTAAAACAGCTAGGATCTCTGGGACGGCATTGCTGCTTTCCTACGATTCTCTGAGGACATATCGATTATATCAAGGGTCCATTGGCGCGAGAAGAGGTAGTAAAACCCCGAAGAACTTCGGGAGCTAGTCGTTCTGCTAAAGGACCCAGGGGCAGTTGGAACACTCTCAAATAACCTTGTAAAAGTAGTAAATATCCCTATACAACCATGAAGTACCTTGCAATCCTAGGTGTTGGGGGTAACCCAAAACCGACTAGATCATCGAATAATATAAAGCACTGGAGCACGACCGAAAGTCATACTCCTCCAAAAATATAATATTGGACCATCAAGCATTATATGTAGTTATATATATGTATATACCATACATGCTGATGCTCCCGAGGCCTATGGGGAGGGGATGGCCGGGGTCGGCGGGGAAAGGACATCTCAAGAGAAGACACCGTTTGTGAGGTCCTCCAGGAGGGGCGCTGAAAAAGTCAACGACTTCTCTAAACTACCAACCACCCATCCCCGAGGACCAATTTTCGCCAGTTTTACCCGCATTTTTTCCACCCTATTTTCGCGCATTTCTGCCTAACATTTCACGCGGAGGAGGTGTGGCGCATCAGAAAGGGATGGGGCGCTACTCGCAGGGGTGTAGACCACGGCCTCAGTGGGGGTAGGCCCCGTGAACTCCCGCTTCGGCATGTATAATGTATATACTGTATACGTTGTCATAAATGTGTGCGTTATTTATAATTCCTACCATATATATCAAAAGGGCACTCACTTCAAAATAATTCGGGTAAAATATACAATTGGTTAAATCGTGGTTGTAAAAAAATATCACCTTAAAGTATTCCCGGCGACAACTGTGCCGTAGTTCACTAAATTCGCGAAAATAGATCATTTTTGTATTAAGTCCACAGCATGAAGAAAGGAAGCATTTCATAGCGCCAACGGTCCTTGAAAAACTATGATGCATATAATGTGCACTTTACTAGATGTCGCAGCTAATACGTATCGTAATCAAGTATTTAGCTACAATCCTTTTTACAGCTTGAACAAGAACCATACATATAAAAGGGACTACTTCTCAACTCATATTGAACCAAATAACATATTTACCAGCTTCTTAAACAGCTGAATGAATTGGCTGCCGTCGAATACCTAGAGGCTATCTATTACACTGAAACAAATATATATAATGGATTTGAAAAGAAAACACTCGTTTCTTTATAGCGAGATATTAATGTAATTAATATGGCCGAACAAATCAAATACATTCACGTAATAACACACACAATGTATGTAAATATATAAGCATGCTACAAGCTATATATTATATTGGAAAGACAGACATTTTGAGGAAAATGAAAACGAGGGAACGTATATATGTAGTAAATACGACGACAACAAACTGTCTTTAAAGCTTCTAAAGCTTTTAAAAAATCAATTTGTTAAATCTGGCTTATATATATATAACTTAAACATCGTAATAGTTAGCTGTTGTTACGATGAACCAGCCAAGAAGAAAACAAATGACTCCTGAGTTTGTTGTCCATTTGTAGCCTTTTTCTATACAAATAAATGCACAAAACAACATTATGTCTCGCCGGAAAATAATTATACACGGAAACTCCTAAATTATTAACTTATTTAGAATTAATTATTAAATAATCGCTTTTAGAATGTTCAAATTGGCGTTTGGCTTTCAGTTTTGGGCAAATAAATGAATCTAAGGTATAATAAAAACTTTTTAGCTGTACTTGGTTCAAATTGTTACATGCACCTAACTATGGACTGCATGATCGCAGAAGTGATATCTTAGTAGCATCTGAATCTGACCTATGAAATATAGTGTCCAGAATACCTTCAACCAGAATTATTCTAATTTCGTCATAATTTTCAACTTGGAAATTTAAGGTTTTACGTGGTGCCTAGTTGCGCAGTTTATGCCATGCTTAATGTATAAATTGCCCACCAGGTGGAAGTTTTGCTTCTGTATAATTAAGGCAAAACCATTGTGAACGGAGGGCAAGGGCTAAAAGACGAACTATGTAAAATAAACGACAATGACACGGACATCATGAATACAATAGTATCGTAGACACCATATGTTTCAAACACATTAAGAAGGCGAGAAAATTATTATACATAAAGTTTAAATTATATAAGCATGTTCATAGTATCCCGTACTCCTATATTTAATAGTGTTGCGTGAGGGTGCCTGAAAATAACTTACACTAGATCGTATTGTTAACACGAAAAATAACCTTTTCCAAATGTTGTCGTCGTCACTAAATGGTATTTGACCTGTTTTTACTACATGACACAGAAAATTCCATGGCGTCCTGGACACCATATACAATTATTTAAAAACTAGTTACCGTGTACTCTACACCATATCGTTAGCGGTGTTACGCTGGTTGAACGCGGGCAAAACATCCACATTCCGAACGATTTATATCGTAAATATTGCATTATGCTTAACGTATATGGCAAACGTATAATGTTGACTTCAATAATGGCAGAATTTCTGCTTTTAAAAGGATCGAAAACAGTCGTTTGATCAAAGCCTTTCTAAATGTTGGTGTTGTCGCCTGATTTTCGCAACGGATACACCAGATTTGGTTTAAGCAATAGTGAATTTTTTACAGGTATAGGCCTCGAGCATCTCTTGAACTAATTTCTGTTTATCGTTGGAACAGGTTTGCTAACAACAGCTACGTTTCTAATCACAACGGTCTCAAAGAAGCATCCAGTTTCGTTAATTTGTTAATTTTGTTAAGTTGAGTTAATGTAAGATACGTAATAAGCTGCCCAAACATAGAAACGCAAGGAGAAATCGGTGCTTAAATAAATAAAATTTAAAGATTATATAGAAATTAAACGGTTTTCATGCAAATTCATGTAATTTTAATATTTCGATTGTCAATCCAGGGTCATGATATATCATCTAGTTATTATGATGACATTGATTATTACCGTTGAGACTTATAGACCCTAGGTCCTGTAGCAAACATTAATTCAAAGAAATGGGGAGTCCAAGTAAACTACACCTGGTGTTAATCAAGCAGCCATAAACACATGGTTTTGCACAAAGATCGATGACGATACTGCCTATTTCCACCATTTGCTTAACTTCTGTGACAATATATTTAGTTAAAAGTTTTAATTTTCATGTCAAATTTTTTTAAATCGAAAAAGTTATATCTAAATTAATTACATAGATAGTTTTTGCTTGCATATAGAAAGACACCACTTTATTTCAAGAACTGTATTTTAGAAAAGAATAAGCGGGTTTAAGTAGCTATTTTTGTATTTGATGTATATAGGAGTTAGCACATTCATACAAGCGTTCTCGTCTGTACCTCTATCTGTTAAGGAGCTAGTGTTGAATAAAACCCTCTTTTGCGCAAGTAAACTTAAGGTGACGCCGCCGCCCATTCTATTTTGTATTTTTGCCTAAAATTTGCTACGGAACACTTTTTGGTCAATGGAAATCCGGCGTAAAACTGTTCGCGAACACAACACTCGCGGTTGAAATCTGACCATTTTGTGTTCACGAAAATTCAACTAAAATTACCCAAATTTTTGAGAATGAAAATTTTTCGATTTGAGTGTGACGTTACTTTTACATGAAATTTGTTAGCGAGCAATGAATAATTCAAATTTAAAAACTAATGCATTAGGGAACGTAATTTCTGCAAATTGAAATCGCCGAAATTCTGTTCGAACAAAAGGCCCAATTTCTGGCATTTGAATTTGATTTTGCCAATTTTCGGTTAGCGAAAAACCGAATGCAATTAAGCCATTTTTCCGTAACAAGGGTTTGCCATTCGATATTGGTAATGACAAAATGGGATGGTTGGCGAGGTCACCTTAAGTTTACTCACGCATTTTTCATGCCAAAATCAACTCAAGTTTAGCTTGATCGTTTGTAACTTGATCAAATATGGATCGATTTAGCAGTTACTTTCATAGAGGATATGGCATAATGTGGGGTAAATATACTGCAAATATATCTGATGTATTTGCAACAAGGGAGTAACAGACTAAGGACTGTTATTTTGAGCCAAAACCAATGTTTAAAATATTTTTAATTGTAAAACAGTATTACGTGGACTCATTTGGCTCAAATTGGAAATTTATAAAACTTTATGCACACGTCTACTACTTACAACAACATATTAATTACTGCATAAGGCTTTACTTGCTAATAGTAAAATTTTTGGACCAAAATACTGAACATTTCGTTCTTTTCATATGTAGATGAACCGATCTGACACTATTTTAGCTGCTTCCGTGAACTTACACGTTGACATAGCATTAGAGTTTTTACCTGTATCCGGTTTAGTGAAAAATATTGATTCAAACCTTAAACTTGATCACTCAATTTAATTTGAAAAAAGTAGATTTGCCGTGTATAGCCGCATTGTGCTTACTACAACTTGGCTATGTTTTCATGGCCATTGTCCAGTTCAACACCACCAGTTTCAATAATGACATTCATCATATATCTCTTCAGCACAAAGGAACAGTTGGGAGTAACCCTTTATTTATATTCAAAGTTCTGATAGGTTGATTCCATTTTGAAATAATTCTACAGTGCTTGCTTGTGAGCGTATATATATATGTGCTACTTATTTTATCTTGGTGGGATCTAAAAATTTTCCGGAGGACTTCTGTGCTTTGCAGCACTTTTTGACTTGTTTTATATTAAATAAAAGTTAATTTGTACACCCAATAGTCCCAGTGAAGCATCTAGGAAATATACGATGCGGCTATGATTATTTATAAGCAGATGAATAAACAAGCATAAACCTTGACCCTTAGGCAGGGCTAGTGCTAGCCTGTGAGTGGCCTACTTCAAACTATGGTGTGAATGGTTCATCGAACAGTTGTGAGTGGCCCAACCATGATATAACTGGACCCTCTAATCATAGGGTGAGTAACTCCTAGTGCCCACTCGTCCGCCGCCGTGGCTACTCCCTTCATTCATAATAATATATTTCCTGACAGAAATTTCTGGAAACAAATTCCAACACTAGTCTGATCGAAGTAATTGACAAAATTCAAAATATATGAGGTAATTCCCCTCTGGTAGTGTAACGAATGCAAGTTTAAAAATATTAAACGTGTGACAGTTTGTATTCGACCTAATTTTTTTACCTAATTTTTTATGTGCCAGAAAATCAATTCTATTTTGTGAGAGGGCCCCTTTACATGTTAGATGCCCCTAATTATGAGGTACGGGGGGCCCGACGCCGGCTCTATTGTTGAGGAAAATTGAAAGACAACAGTAGCTTGATTAATCCACGCGAAGCTTCGTTCAAACATTTTGGTACAAAAAAGTAAACAGCCCTAAATTCGCTCTATGCTCACGCTTTAAACGTTCAAAACGAAAAATTTTTATTATTAACCTTTTCATGCCCGACTTAATTTTTCTATTGCGCAATGTTTAACAAGCTCGAGCCGGAGGCAGCAACTTGAGCCCGGCTGTATGATGTCAAACAGTGTTCGCATACCACTGAGCTATATAGAAGCTGTTGCTCGGATCCTTAACGAAACTCGGAGTTCAAAAGAATAACGACGCCGATATAAACGTACCCCATTCGGAAAGTTCAACTTATATGAGAGCTCACGGCGGGAACCATTTGACACCGACATTCCGCAATAAAAAATTAAATTAAAGACATCATGAATTATATTTATCATCCTTTGATCGTATTACGTACGGCCATATTGATACAATGTCGCCTTAAGATAAAAGACTCTTAATGATCTGAAACAAAAACAAACAATTCTGATATGACCGATAATAAGCATTAATTTTCCAAAAAATTTTAATATGAAGCAATAAGTTTTTCAAAAATGAACACTTTTATGTCCATTCATTACCGTTTATTAAGTTTGTTGCTGTTGTTGTTAGTCGTTTTCCTTTGGCTTGCAACTACATCCTAACAATTTTTCAATGATATTTGTTATCTAAAATCGCAATACGTTTATCAGCTGTAAATTTCAGTCGAAGTAAAGTAGAAAAACAAAAGAAAACTAATAACTATTAAGAAAAAGAACAGTTTTCACTTTCCACTATACATGGATATTGTCAGGCGCGGCTCTAGGGTAGGGCTAACTGGGCTATAGCCCACAGGCCACCTTTGGGGACAGGCCATTTGAATTCGCGGACTTAGTGGACACATTTGCTGAAATGAAGAGCCGTAAGAAAGATTTGTAGGAACTGATAGGTGGATACAGACAGACAACATGCAAAGGTAAGAAACGACATGAAATATAATTGGTATTTGTTAAAATGTATATTGGTCATAGTATTTGTGAAGTGTTTTCTGTGCCACAGTATAGAGAATTAGTGAATGTGAGCTAGTGGAACATACCAGTATCTGAAACGTTTTCGGCAAACAGGCCACATCAAAGCATCAGCCCACAGGCCACAATGAGCTTGAGACGGCCCTGGATATTGTAAAAATATAAGAGGAATTTCCTGTAGATAAAAATTTTAAAGCTTTAAATGCCAAATAATTATATTACGGGTTTTATGACGGCTCTGAATTTTTCAGGAATGGGAATAATTTGGCTACAAATTTTTATTTAAAAATTTTATTTGCAACTGCTCAACGACCAAGAAAAACTGTGAGAATGGATAGATTTTAAAAGTTTAAAATAACATGAGAAAACAAATTTCTAAAAAAAGTTTCACCTAAAATTCTGAGTGATTCGAAAAGAAATATTGAGAAAGAAACAATAGCGATGATGGAATATTTTTGAAACTGAAAAACCTGTCATATAATATATAAACGGAAGATGAGATTGTTTTCGAACGAAAAGTTTGTATCGATATATATACTTAAGTTATACAAATACACCTATTCTTCATTGTAAAAAGCAAAATTATTCTAAATTATAAAATATATTCCTCATAGCGTGTTGGGAATGGGTACTATAAAAGTATACTAGCGTCACTACAAAGAGATATGATTTACACTACGCGAGGCCCGAACTGATGAACCACAGGGCTCAATTTCCGACCATTTTAAGGAACAAAAAGGTTCCCTCCGAGCCGGCCATTTTCAATTTACTGTATTTAACAGTTTATGTTCTGTTTGTCTGCATTAAGCAATCCCTGCTCACAGAACGCTCATATTCATATAACCAATCGGACACCATTGTCCAAACGGATTGATTACGACTTTTAACCGAGCTCCGAAATGTTTGCATATAATTTTAATTTTTCCGCATCCAATATGATAAAACTGTATCTATTAGAAAATAAGACGCTGAGAGTTTTGAAACGACCATAAAATTTTTTGAAAATATGAATGATGAAATATGAAATATGAACAAATATGAATGTGAGATGTATTCTTTGTCTGTTTTCCACATTTGAATCGTATATGTATATACATGTTTAGAGTATATTTTTCCAAGATTGTCTCCAATACTGTAAACAGATTAAAACTGCGTTGATCTAAGAAACCCTGAGGGGCGTGATGCTAAGTTAGAAAAAAGAATAGATTAGTGCGGGGTGTTCGGGATGTGGCAGCCACATCTGCTTACTCTTATTCTAATACTCATATAAAGGTCTAAGCTTGTGTAGGACTAAGGCTTAGTATAAATAACGGTATATCCTGCATTACACTTACTCCTCTAACGATTATTTTGGCAATAACTTTTAAACATTTGACGTACTGCAGCTCAAATCCTTCGCTAAACAACACAATCTGTATCGATTAGTGCTCGGCAATGGATTGTATCATTCACAGGGTTACACATTTTGGGGTCGATTAAGCCATATCGAACTGCAGTTCAAAGTTGAAAAAAATTTGTTATTGTTAACTGAGGGAAAGAGTATAGCCCCCACTACTGGCACCCCTGATCGCCCAACAAAATTTTAAATTTAACTGTTCCTTACCGGATACCGTAGTTATACTATCCGTTCGAATTAAAACACATTTTGCGACAAATATATACACAAAATCAAATCCAAATGGTTAATAATATTTAGCTCCGAGAGCACTTGGTAGATTTAAGTTTTCAGTCACTTGTAGAAGTTCATACAAATACCGTTTATTTACTGTTTCCAGCAAAAGTAATTTTCACAAAATACGACCTCGAGAGATGACAACTTAGATGTTCATGGAACTATATATAGATATTATTTATTTATACAAATGCCGCTTCGAAGATTGCCAACTTTTGAAAGTGAATGACCAAATACCGACCATATTGCCAGAACAGCACAAATTTAATCTTTTGCAATACCAGCCATTCACAAGTTTAGCAGAAAACTCGAGCATTTTTCAAAAAAAGTCAAGCACAATGGAAAAGAAAATATGGAACACCGGAATAAACGTCAGATCGACCGGTAATGGTACAATATTATAGAAATAAAAGGAATAGGAAGACGTTTAGAACAGTCAAAAATTCGAGTAAGCACTATAAATCTTTAACAGAATCCCTCCACATAAAATGAAACAAACTAACAAACAAACAAACGATTGGAAAAGGTTTGGTAAAATGATTAGTGAGAAAGTTGGTAAAAATTGGCGCAATATAACAAGAAGAAGTTGCGGTGGTGGTGGAATTATCTCCGCAGAATGTGTCTTGGTAGAATTAACTTAACCACATTGTTTATTTTCTTTTTTAAACTGAAAAAAAACAAACTTACGTACCTATGCGTCGTACCTAGACTTTGTTTTTACTACGAGTCTATTTACAAAAATAAACAACAGTCTTGATGATTTCATTTAATTGGGAGCCTCGAAATGCTTCGAACTCTCCATGGTGGTGTCTTTGTCGACCGGTAATAAATTAAATTTTGGGTAAGTTTTTTGCCTGAAAATTGCTAAAATGTTTGTTTGTCTTTTCTGGCTGCTCAAGCAAAATTTGAATGTAGTTACTGCCGGCACGCGAAGTGTGAGGAGTTATCGATGTGGAACCGGGCATAAAGTTGTGTCGTTTTGAAAACAAAGTTTTTAAAATGAAAACATCAAACTTCGGTTATTAATTTTGTGGCCGGTTCAGAAAATTTTAGTGGCTTAAAGTTAACGACTGTGAACGGTGTGTGTGGTTCATTCATAAAAACGGAATTGCTTTTCTATTTTAATAGAGCCACCAAGTCATGACGTGAAGAATGTGAATGTAATAATTTACTAATAGTAGAAAGGGAAACAAAATAGAGTTTATGATTTGAAATTAATCATAAATGTGAAGTGAAGCAGTTTTGAAAAGAATAAAATTTGGAGTCGATCAGGTGTTGTCACAGCAGTATGGCTGTGACATTGTTTTCGACCTTCTCAGATTACATTACAAGTGGTGTAGTATAGCGACATGTTGTACGAATACCAATTCTATGTGCTCCGTAATCCAGCCCAACGTTACTTTTATAGGTCCAATTTTTAGTATCGGATGACTTTATGGAATTGCCATTTAAAAAAGGCGGTCGATCTGCGATGCAAAACAACAGATAAATTCGGCTACGCCATTGGGCGCGTGATTTTAAAGCAAATTACATGTTGACTGAAAAACATGATAAGACAATAAATTGAACATTACCGCAGTTTCAACAAATGTAAATGTAAATAGCCTAATCGTCGAATGATTCTACCATTGAGCTATAGCTAAGTGGATCGAAGGGCATATATGAGACATCCAGGGCCCAGACTCCAAGTATTGTAGGTGTACATTTTGGACAGCCACTGTCCTAAATATTACAAATAGTCCAATTTTAGCGTCAACGGGAGCGAAAAATTCTTATTACGAACTTCCGCTTTGTTTTGTATTTTTGTCCTCTATATTATTTACTATGTTTATGATATGGGTTTTTGTATTTGTGTCTGTGGCAACGGTGGTTAATAACTCAAAATTTCCCCGGGACTCCCTCTTTGAGCAATCTTTAAGCAATTTTTATTAGTTTTTGTGAATTTTTATTGTTTTAATTCCAGATAATTGAAATAAGAATCTTGCATTATTGAAATTTAGATTGATTCCCATTATTTACTTATATGTTGCAAAATTGTACTCTTTTTTACTCGAAAAATCCAGCGTTGTTGTCTTTCGTCCTTTGCAGAAACGGCGTTACCAAACTATTAACGGGCACAGATCCATCTTAAAAAGTGGGAACAATACTACATAATGTTGCTCTAGTTATCACTTAATTTAGAATACACTAAAAACTAGGGGTTTATATTTCTACTTATAGACTTAAAAACTGGATTACAACTTACAAATGCATGTAAATACTTGAAATCAATGTGAATTTGAGGTTGTAAGAACATTGTAGGGACTAGCTTGGATTAAACCTAGCAAAAGTCACAAAAAAACTATTATGGGAAATTAAAAAATTTAAAACAAAAGTCTTCCGAAATTAAAAGTTGACCCCTGTATGATGTCATAGCTAACAACTACTCTGTAGCCACATGTAACACCAACCTTGGAACAGATTGTAATATATAAGGTTAAATACAAAATAAACTGAGGCAGAATGACAAGTTTAATTTTATTGACTCCACGCTCCAATTAGGCTAGCTCTATTAATCAGACCCTAACAACTGCTCTGTAGCCACATGTAAAACCAACCTTGGAACAGATTGTAATATATAAGGGCAAATACAAAATAAACTGAGGCAGAATGACAAGTTTAATTTTATTGACTCCACGCTCCAATTAGGCTAGCTCTATTAATCAGACCCTAACAACTGCTCTGTAGCCACATGTAAAACCAACCTTGGAACAGATTGTAATATATAAGGGCAAATACAAAATAAACTGAGGCAGAATGACAAGTTTAATTTTATTGACTCCACGCTCCAATTAGGCTAGCTCTATTAATCAGACCCTAACAACTGCTCTGTAGCCACATGTAAAACCAACCTTGGAACAGATTGTAATATATAAGGGCAAATACAAAATAAACTGAGGCAGAATGACAAGTTTAATTTTATTGACTCCACGCTCCAATTAGGCTAGCTCTATTAATCAGACCCTAGCAACTGCTCTGTAGCCACATGTAAAACCAACCTTGGAACAGATTGTAATATATAAGGGCAAATACAAAATAAACTGAGGCAGAATGACAAGTTTAATTTTATTGACTCCACGCTCCAATTAGGCTAGCTCTATTAATCAGACCCTAACAACTGCTGTGTAGCCACATGTAAAACCAACCTTGGAACAGATTGTAATATATAAGGGCAAATACAAAATAAACTGAGGCAGAATGACAAGTTTAATTTTATTGACTCCACGCTCCAATTAGGCTAGCTCTATTAATCAGACCCTAACAACTGCTCTGTAGCCACATGTAAAACCAACCTTGGAACAGATTCTAATATATAAGGGCAAATACAAAATAAACTGAGGCAGAATGACAAGTTTAATTTTATTGACTCCACGCTCCAATTAGGCTAGCTCTATTAATCAGACCTTAACAACTGCTCAGTAGCCACATGTAAAACCAACCTTGGAACAGATTGTAATATATAAGGGCAAATACAAAATAAACTGAGGCAGAATGACAAGTTTAATTTTATTGACTCCACACTCCAATTAGGCTAGCTCTATTAATCAGACCCTAACAACTGCTCTGTAGCCACATGTAAAACCAACCTTGGAACAGATTGTAATATATAAGGGCAAATACAAAATAAACTGAGGCAGAATGACAAGTTTAATTTTATTGACTCCACGCTCCAATTAGGCTAGCTCTATTAATCAGATCCTAACAACTGCTATGTAGCCACATGTAAAACCAACCTCGGAACAGATTGTAATATATAACGGGCAAATACAAAATAAACTGAGGCAGAATGACAAGTTTAATTTTATTGATTCGACGCTCCATTTAGGCTGGCTCTATTAATCAGATCCAGGGCTGTTCAACAAGATTGCCTAGAACAATGTAGTTTCGTTGTCTAATTCATGCCACCACCGACGAATGGTATTGTATTCAAGCCCCAGCCTCACTTTAACCTTTTCCACTGTGTATCATACATACTTTTACGGCATTAAGATCAGGGGCGGACCCAGGGGGGGATAGGGGGATATATCCCCCCCACCAGAATTTTTTGGAAAATTTTTTTTGGCTTCAAAAAACAAAAAAGGAGCGAAAAAACGAAAAACGTTTTTCATCTTTAATAAAACTTTTTTTTTGATACCCACAGGGATTTTACGTGTGCATATACACATACTTGCGCACGTTGCATTCGCTCCAGGTTGTCTGTTTTTGCATTCGTTCCAGGTTGTCTGTTTGTCTGAATGTTTTTGTTTGTAAGTGGGCATTTGTAGCGTTACGCGTTATTGGTTCTGTTGTTGTTGGCTTGTCGCACCGCATGCAGCCACGTAAGCTAGGAGTGGCTGCTGTGTTGAATGTCATAGCTAGGTGTATATTTTGCAGGTTGGTGAAATAGGGAGCTTTAAGGGTGGGGTTGCCAAAAATGTTTTTCAGGACCAAAAAATCGAAAAATAGGGGGTCCCCCTGGCCAAAATTTTTTTGGCATAAATACTTCGAAATTTTTTATAGGCTTCGTGTGTACTACCTAAAATAATAAAGTAACTATGATTACTGACTTTGGGGCAAATAAAAGTTTTTCTGTGGCGCAGTTAGCACTATTTATTTTTCTAAATTAACAGACAATGCTTTAGCAGTGAAATATAAGATATAAGTGTAATATGAAATATAAGTGTTTTGAGTCTGAAAATTAAAAATGATTTTCAGGACCAAAAAATCGAAAAATAGGGGGTCCCCCTGGCCAAATTTTTTTTTGCACAAATACTTAGAAATTTTTTGCCCGGTTTTGTATATTGTATACGCTGTCTAAAGTATTAAGGTATTATATACATTTTATTTTAAGGGAAAAATTGATTATGTTAGTTCATAGGCAATATATCGTCAATATGATGCAACTACAAGTCTGGAGTCAACCGAACACATATTTCAAACATCAAAAATTTTTGGTATCCCCCCACCAGAAAATCCTGGGCCCGCCACTGATTAAGATAATCGTAAATATAGTTTTTTTTAATAAAGCTTAACGTTTATCCAAGAGCTTTTCCTACATGACGCCCTTTACGCAAGACCTCACATATTAGTATTGATATAAACCGTCTTACATTGCAAACTGACGTGACACATTTTTTATCAGAAAAAACAATTATTATACTGTGCCTACAAATATTACCCAAATTTCATTTTTCTGCAACCGTCCTTGTTCTATAGAATGTGTACAATATGGGTCACTCATAAAAACAAACAATTTTCCACTAATGTAGTAAGCTAGCACTTAGTAATTATGATAATAACAAGAACAACACTCTGGATTAACATACGATAGATACGAAAACAAAACAAAATAGTGTTTATGACTATCAATTAATTATGGCTGTGGCGTAGGTTCCAGTACACCATTCAAACGTATATCTGCGCCATAATCCAAGAATCATTTATTTGGGTTTCTTGAATAATTTCATCAAGAAAATATTAGTACATGAACAGATGTTCTTAGTGAAGATAATGGTTAAACATCATGTTCGTATAAATTAGTGATAACCTTGGTAACTCAGAAAAATTTATGGCTTTCGTCAGTATCATATTTCTAGTCTATCAGGGTATATCACATGCCATTTTGGATGGAATAATGCATTTGGTCCAATATACTATACGATCCAAACAGAATCACCAACCTTTGTACAATCTTGGTCTAAAGACAACACTGAATTCTACAAACCAGCTTACCTAATGGTCATTTGAAAATCGGGTAAGATGATCGGCGCTGCCTAGGCTAAAAATTTTGGGTGTAGATATTAAAAGAAGAGCCAAAATCTATCTGTGTATTTCAACCTACGACAAATTGGAGCGATAAAACTCACCGCATTAGGCCAAAGGAACTCTGAGGGCGTAAGTAAAAACTACAGTTCTCGCCCAGGGGTGTTCGGTGCTTCCGGCGCCTATGTTTTAGGCGCCATTGGCGGCTTCGCCAGGTGGAGTGAGGGGGGCGACGGGGGTGCAGGAAACTTTGGGAGTAGCCGATACTCTCGGAGGACTTTAAAATATACCCCCGGATATCCTCGGGATTAAGCAGAAAAATGACCACATCATGGTATATGACTATGGCTGAGCACAATGCTCCTAAACAATTTTTAATAAAGCATTCTTGCGTACACTATATTGTGCAGTTCTTGAATAAAATATTTTAATCTTGTGCATCATCAGCAGTTCGTGCGACAGCAATAACAAAAAATTTATCGCGTAATACGGGATATAAGAATATAGAAACCTTGATATAGGATAGGCTCAGGGTTAGGCTTAGTATATTGAGAACGGCATAACATGCATTTCAATTCCGTCCCTAAAAGTTATGGAGACCCGGGCTATTGTGGTTCTCAGTTTAACGTTTTATTTTCCAGCGGAAAATCGTCTTGAAACAGCGTCTTGAAATACGATCCATAACATTTATATTAATCATAAACTTGTCATCCATGTTTTCGAACGTCACAACACAGTCATACTATGTTTCCGGACCGCCTAACTTCGACCTTACCCATGTTCTTACATAAGTTTGTAACAACTATTTTCTGCGTTCCCTGGGAATTGACTCTGTTTTCAACGATGTACACAGATGTTCCATAGTGCGCTGCTAACTGCTGTTGGTTGTTTAAAAGTGAAGTACATCATATAGGTTCAGTTAACAGCTGCATACGCTACACAACTCTAAGGTTTTTAAATCAAAAACTGAAATTTTCGTGTTTATGTATGAAAGATAATAGTGCAAAGCGTAATCGCCCTTACAAAATGCAAATTTAGCCAAATTTTGAAGCTTTACTACAACACTTACTCTTGTAATGCTTCACAGAATTAGGATAAACCAGATCTGTGATTACATCTAAACGTATTTATGTTACATATACATAAATATTACAAATCATAAGTCAGTTGTAGCACAGCAAGACGTGCGTTCGAACATTTATGCACATGTTCAGGTTGTTTTTATTTATTCGGAGTCGTGCTACTGTAACAGGCTCGTTCCGGCCC
>JASANE010000474.1:0-25539 GCA_030248225.1 Trileptium ribeirensis | reverse complement strand
CTATATGTAACACGTTCAGTTACGTCTATGTTCCTTAACAAACCAAGCATGGCTCAGAGATAGTATACTAGCTGGGGTAAGGAGATAGTAACTAAATGATTCATGTTCAATCCGCCGCAGCTACAAAAGTTTGTCCAACATTGAACAAAATTTAGATTAATTCAGACAATAAAGGGTTAATTTATTGCCTGCAGTGGCATTCGTCGCCAGGCTATATGGCAGCTCTACGTTGCCACTATATCAGGTTCAGAAATAAAACGAAACTTTTAATTCTGCATGGATTTAGTGTAAACTACATATGTATTATGTAACACAGAATATAATGTACGGAACTAATATGTGTTTGCGTATATATTATTAGGGTGCAAACATAATATGTTGATAGGGTTTATATAGTGTGAGTAGATGGCGTCACCCTAAGCCATAGGTGGAGAAGGTCATGCGGCATAAGAATGGGGTAGACTGTGAGCTGGAGCAAGAGACGAAACACCCCGACTGATATGTAGTCCAGATTTGACCCCAATTTTTGCAAATTTTATACAACTTGCCGATTTTACTCAATTATTGCAAATTTTTTCAAAAATCATCCGCGCGCCTTAGGCCAGCGGCGGGGCCGTAAAATATGGCTTGGGGGGGTGGGTCCGACCCTTAGGGAAATGAACCCTTACCATCCCTATTGAAGACTCTGCCCTAAGTCATACATACTGACGCTTCAAGATCTTAGGGGGTAGCTAGTTAGGGCGGGGGGTGAGGTCCTACTCCTCCCACCACCCCCTCGAGGGTTCTTGTTTGACAATTTTACCCGATTTTTGCCACTATTCGACATATTTTTGACAATTTTTGAAAAAATTTTATGCGCACCTTCGAGTGTAGCGCGCCGGGGGATTAGGTTGGTGGTATCCTCAGGCGCCTCGGAGGCGGTCCGAGGCATCACGGGGTAGCCTCCTTAATTCCTGCTTTTCGGCATACACGTCTTAAGTTTCAGAGCTCGGCCCTGAGCCATATTAACCGACCTCCCAGAAACTTAGTATCGCTAAAATGTTCAAGCGTGAATAAATCCTAGATTACTATCTAGATTACTATATTCCGTCTATTTCACGTCAACCTCTAAAGTGATGTGATAAAAATTTTTAGGGTACAGGTGATATATGACATTGCATTCGCAGGTATAATATATCTATGCAATCAGCGTTTTGTCCAGTGAATAACAGAGCAAATGCAACCAAATTTGTGACAGAATCGCATTAGTTATTTCTGTTGTTACTAAAACATGCAACTAACTCGCTGTTATCCGTTGAGAAAAGTCTGAAATTATGTGTAACTTTTGGCTGTATTCCAAAATGCCTCATAATTTCCCATTATCGTCGAAGTAATATAATAGATATATAAAATTTTATTTAGGCTTAAATTTCGCGTATTTTTTACTATTTATGGCTTTTGTATGTTTAGTTCTATATAGCTAAATATTTCACTGTGGCCCTGCAGTTTTTGCGATTGGCACTTACTGTTAACATCATCCCGATTTCAAATTTCATTCCAATATAAGCTGTAGAAACATATTTGCTCACCGGCATTAAGAACAATGTTATTTTATCGTCTGTATCTTTGCAAAGAATAATCCGCTTTCTGATGATTGCTTATATTTTGTGCAGGTAGCCCAAATAATTATCAATCACGCTAAACCCAGTGATCCCAGGTAAACATCTGCAAAATAAATTAGCAATACGTAATTTTTTTGCGTCTACTTCGTTCAGTTACGTATTGCTCACGTGACTATGTAGTGGACGAATGCAATTTTGTGCATAGTCAGCACCGAAAAATTTATAGAACTTTAAGCAATATAACAGAAAAATTTTGCAAAATTAGCATTGGAGAGGTTCGCTGGCCGCACTGTTGGATACCACTCGGAAAAGTCGCTGGTATGTGGTTTTTCCGGCCGGTCGATTTGCCGGCCGGCCGTTTTACCAATGAAAAAGGCCAAGGAAAAATCCAACTGGTGTTCAACACTACTATCTAATAATAACAGTGAGATAAAAGTAACCTTAAATCTACACTACTCATATGCATCATCTACTTTAAGATGTATGCAGCAGGGCCGGACTTTGTCACAGTCTGCCGCGGCTCTAAAGCCACGCTTGGCTAGCCGAGGTCAGCGAGTGCGACATTTTTTGTGCCGAGCCGGACCCTACAAATATATTTAGCAAATAGTAAAGCGAGGCTGATACATTGTCTACATTGTCACAAGGGCCGGAACGGGCTTTAAAAGCCAGAAATATATGACGACAATGGAAAATCGCTAAAAACTAGAAATTGGTGATATTTATGGTCATATATTCGTAAAACATCCTTCTAGTTACAGTAATAACGTATATTTTCATGCACAAGAGAGCGTGTTTTACATAGCTACAAGGTTAGCTTGTAAAAAGCGCTTAAACAAAAACTTTGAAAATATCGATATTGACGTGTTTACTTTTACCTGCATTTATGCGTCTTGCGTTAATTACTACTAAATCTTGCCTTGTTCGGGCCTAGAGCGAAGTATTTTCCCTGTAAGACATTCTGCTAACCTGAATGTAATAAATATTTTTCTGCAGTCTGTCCCGGCTATCAAACGCTGAGACGTGGCCAGTCCCAGCGCAAATAAACGTAGTAGCATAACTTATCGATTTGTTTTATTTATGGTGGGCTGGATGTGACTGTGTGTTTTGTCACGAGCCGGAATTCGGCCCTAGGTGCACTCATATTAAGGTAAATGATACATTATGCTGTGTTTGACATTCCAGAAAAGCGTAGTATCGATATTGCAGTTATGCAGCTTCCACGTTATATATGACCCATCGTGTGGAAGTTTTGTCCGTGACGGGTTAGGACCATCACACAGTGTACGGCGCTTCAACAGGATATACGTTATACAAAGTTTAACACTAAACATAGTATAGAATTCCGACTAAACAGATATTAACTAACCGATTAGTGATTTATAATTGTGAATATTGGATCAAGTTCGTAATTGCTCTTTAACATGGCGAAAATGTGTAAGTTATTGCTTGATGCATGTCTTTCATCACAGCACACAAGGACGTTATATATTGCAAAATTTTTTACTTTACATAATTTTAAAGGCATTAGTCTCAGTGAAATACTACCGGTTATAACTAACAATGTGGTTATGCAAATAAGAGTAAAATATATTCATAGTTATTAACAGTTTTATAGATATATGTCCATTCTTCAACCAGCATGTCACACTCAGTTACAACAGTATGTATTAAAATTGAAAATTTGAATTACAAACCACATATGAAATATAGAATTTCTGCAAGATAAATATATATGAAACCAGATAGATTGCAAACTAGCAAGCTCGAAAACAAGTGCATGCTTTCTGTGCGACAAAATGTTCTACAATCCAATGCATGCTCTTAGCCTTTTTGTATTTAATGATACAAGTTAAATTTAACGTTTTAGCCGTCACATTTCCTCTAGTAATGGTTTTTACTGGACCATAACCATTCCAAACATACCATTTTCAATTTTTCTTGATTTCATCGCAAGATTAATGCACATTATGAGGTTATCGGTCATGTTTTGTTAGTCCTGTGTTCTTTTGAGCTCTTGCTGCATGAAGTAGATTGTGTTTGAGTAGCGTTGAACAATCTGTCGCCTGGAACGACCCATGCCTTCGGCTTAAGTAGTTATTCTTAACCATGAACCGTGGTGACACACTTGCTAATATACTAATAGCTCATCTCAACCTGAGCGAATAGCAAAACGCGGACAAATGTACGCTACGCACTTCGTACACTTCCCGGATTACCCGAACTTTTGGCTTATGGTAGACATCGCTAACCACCCACCTGTGGTGACACACTTGCTAATATACTAATAACTCATCTCAACCCGAGCGAATAACAATACGAGGACAAATGTATCCTACTCACTTCGTACCCTTCCCGGACACCGGCGTTCGCCTTCATTTTTTTCAGTCGCGCTGCTTTGGGAACAAAAAACTGCTACTTTTGATAATTTTGACATGGATTTATGGGGTTGCACTTTTAGAACCTTTCATAGCAGAGTTGTAACGCGAGGCAAAACGGCTCGTTAACTATTTTCTTTCAATTAATATCAAACATATTTCGACTGTAACCTGGAGATACGCAGAAAATATGCTGAGGCACAATACAGTGGATAGCGCCTGTTTTGAAGACATGTATCAAAACAATGAGTTACTTGTACTATACATTTGTACATTTTCATCATAATTTTTTTAGTTTTTTAATATAAACTATAGAACATGGGTTCACTATAATTTTAATTCATTTTTACATTTTTAATATAGACATACGGCTTCACAGTAATTTCAATTTTTTTATTTTTTTAATATAAACTAAAGAACACGGTTTCACCATAACTACATGTTTTTTTTACATATTTAATATAAACTTAAAGAACACGGCTTCACAGTAATTTTATTTTTTTATTTTTTAATATAAACTAAGGAACACGGCTTCACCGTAACTACAATTTTTTAATTTTTTAAATATAAACTAAACAGCACGGTTTCACCATAATTTCAATTTTTTTAATTTTTTAATATAAACTAAAGAACACGGTTTCACCATAATTTTAATTTATTTTTACATTTTTAATATAAACTTAAAGAACAGGGCTTCACAATAATTTCAATTTCTTTAATTTTTTAGTATAAACTAAAGAACACGGCTTCACCATAACTGCAACTTTTTAACTTTTTTAATATAAAGTAAACAACACGGCTTCACCATAATTTCAATATATTTTTACATTTTTAATATAAACTTAAAGAACAGGGCTTCACAATAATTTTATTTTTTTATTTTTTAATATAAACTAAGGAACACGGCTTCACCGTAACTACAATTTTTTAATTTTTTAAATATAAACTAAACAGCACGGCTTCACCATAATTTCAATTTTTATTTAGTTTTTTAATATAAACTAAAGAACACGGTTTCACCATAATTATAATTTATTTTTACATTTTTAATATAAACTTAAAGAACAGGGCTTCACAATAATTTCAATTTTTTAATTTTTTAGTATAAACTAAAGAACACGGCTTCACCATAATTTTAATTTATTTTTTACTTTTTAATATAAACTAAAGAACACGGGTTTACAATAAATTCAATCTTTTTTATTTCTTAATATAAACTGAAGAACACGGCTTCACCTTAACTACCATTTTTTATGTTTTTAATATAAACTAAACAGCACGGCTTCACCGTAATTTCAATTTTTTTTTACTTTTTTAATATAAACTAAATAACACGGTTTCACCATAATTTCAATTTTTTTTTACTTTTTTAATATAAACTAAATAACACGGTTTCACCATAATTTCAATTTTTTTAATTTTTTAATATAAACTACAGAACACGGTTTCACCATAATTTTAGTTTATTTTTTACTTTTTTATAATTAAAGAACCGGCAAGTATCGTTCTCGGTCTCCAGAATTGTAGTCGAACCGTTTTTATTGAAATCTAAGTAGCATTTTTTGAAAATGCTATTATTTGGCTGCGCTTTATTTACGTTATTAGATTTAAGTACAACCGATTGTATTAAAAACACCTAAAACTCCTACGTTATATTGCTAATAACGATAACTAGGGCCAGCATAACATAAAGCTAATAAAATGGCGAATACTTCCCAACTTCCCAAATTATGTCGCTCTTGATTAAATTTTTCTTGGCCAAAAGATAACTGTAGTTTAGGAAAATGTTCAGGCTCGTTATTAAGTCTGGAAAATTCATACGTCAGAAAAGTTGGCAATGTGAAGGAACGCACAGTATTAGGGATCAAGCAGCAAAGCCTCCTTTCGGCAACGTTTTTGATAAAGCTTTAAAACTGCCGTCGACGAGAGCAAATATAAACTTATAAATGAGTTTCTCAGGTTTTACGTGATAAAAATCGCTGATTCCTGACAAGCATAGATTAACGATCATTATTTTCGAACTTCCAGGACAGTACTCGTGTACGTATTCAAGTCATTATGTGGCTATAAAATTGTTATATGATGTCATCTTCATAAATATTAAATTTAAATATACAGAAAATTGTTCCTTACTGTTTCGCGGTATCTTGTTCAGATTGCTACAGACTAAAAACTTGTAATAATTCGTTATACACGCATTGGAACATAAATGAAACTAATTTGCATAGTCTTCACTAGCCTTGAACCACCATGGGTACGCCTGTGCTACATAAAGACGACTCTGTAAATTAGAAAACTCGTGTCAAAAAAGCTATAATTTCAAAAAAACTGCTAGACCTATTTATACATATTTAATTAATGCTTCATTATGATCGCTGAGTTTCCATTCTTTTCACGCATTGTGTAAAATCGCGTTACCGTGATGTATACCTCGTGAAGCATGTTTCCCAGTCAGGGTTTCAGGAAGATTTGTGATTGGAGAATGAATACCAAGGTATATATAAAAGAATACAAATGCTAAATAACCCTTGAACTACTAAACGTTTTCAGGTTTACACCTCGGATTGAGGAGTTCTCCTAAGCCCTATTTTTCTGCTTTTACTTAAATTACTGTACTACCTGTTAACAACAGAATCCGGACTAAAAATATTTTGAAAACAATCCGAGACTAGTGCTAGACTAAACATTTCGTAAAGGTCAAAGTCAGGTGAAGCAACTACCAGTTACTATAATCCAATATTGACGCTCAACAATACACAAAATATATTTTTCTTAATTTGACGCATATTTCACAGGTGGTTAAATGGTTAAAAATGCAATTAAATTCAGTCCGAAACTTTGCATATGATAACATTTTTAGTAGGCACACCAATCTGGTTAGCCGCATAATACGTTTTGGACCCTCTATTTTAAAACTTATATCACCAGGTAGGATCAACATGTTGCATCATATTTTACAAAGCGAGCTGCTGAGAGGCCTGCCATAGCCCTTCCAGTCGGATGTGAATGATAGCAGTTGAAAAATTTGTCCAGCCAGGAAGCACCAATTTCTCCATTCCTCTCACGGCTGAGATGTCTCTCAAGGATCTTGTTCATCAAGCACTTAACTCAAATCTTACATTTTAAACCGGGGCCCGATGGCGCATTATAACAACCTAAATTCGCAAGTTATAAGTGTTCACTAGTCCTTGTTACTGTAAAATTACAGGCTGTAAAGTAGCCTATACATCCTAGACTCCTTTCAGTCCAATGAGCGTTAACAACAATAAAACAAATGCGTTTTTCGTCAAAATTATAATTTAGAGCAAAGTTCAAGACTGAGCGGCAAAAGTTTGTAGTAAGTTAAACAGTCGTCCCGATGTGTTTATAATTCCAGAAGCTCTCCGGGTGTGTGTTTCTGCATTGTTGTCAGAACGTTGGCTAATTTATACGGATAGTTGTTAATTTATGCGGTCAGTTGGATACCATGCTCGCAAATTTTACCATGTTGCTGGCTGCCACCATTTATCTGGTGTTTTTCGGAATCAGACATCTAAAGGAGAAACCTTTATGTAGGCCAAATCACATCTCATGATATTATGTAGATTTTGGGATCATGTTAAGTCCCCCTAGTGTATCATGTCAAGTCTTCCCTCTCGCACAACAGATTAATATTTTGTCTCTCTAAGCTCAAGCCTGAGCTTACGCCTAAGCCTTAATGCGTAACTATAAACCTGAAAAAGTCGGATAAACATGCAATTGGCACTAGGTGACGATCCGGGTTATTATGCCGAAGCATTGCGTGTAGCCTGGCCATGATGATTGCCCTTTAGACCACCCATCATCTTATCCGCCTAGACCAAAGTCTAGTACCTGTTTAACGCATAGGTACTGCGAAGCAATTGTGGCTGAGTCCCTTGCCCAAGGAGATTAGCGCGACCACTGGTTTCAAACTCCTGACTTCACGATTATGAAGCAGGCGCTCTAACCACTCCGCCACGCGGCCACACTATAAGCCTAAGTCTAAGACTACGCCCAAGCTTAACCTGGGCTCAAACTTAAGCTCTCAATTCTAGCCCTATGGTACTCATGTCAAGTACCCTCTCAGTTGTAAAGCGGGGACTTTACGTGATAAAATAAGCAAAAATAGGGAGGAAATTGGTAAAAATCGGCGGAAAATTGACAAAGTCGGGCGAAAATTGCCAAATATTAGGCAAATTTTTGAGTCCAAAAATATGTCGAAAATTTAACCCCTCACCATCAAGACGACCTCCCTCTTTTGCTGACCACTGGATTCCTCCTTTAGAAGCAATAGCCGTCACCCCGCGCCCCTCGCACCTCGGTGGCACCCGCTATCACCCCTTAGGACCTCGAACCTCGTGGGTGTATAATGTATAACGGCATAGTTGACTTAATGACAATAGCAGCAGTATATTATGTATGGTTATTCTAACTGCCTGAGCCACCATATATATTTATTAACTGCCCAAGTTTCACCATGGGCGAAACTACACGTGATCGATTTGTTGAATAGAAACTCTATATAATTTTGAAGCTCACGTGATACTCTGTTGCACATTGGAGACTGACAATCATTGTTCTCGTTTGCGTGAAAGAACAACTTACGATTGCCATTTACTTCATATAAGACAAAAAATATCGCTCACTAAATGGATTAGACATCCATGTACTTTGTGAATTATATATACTCTAAGCACTTGTCATCTGACCACTGTAATGTTGCGTTACATTTAAATGTGAAATTTGATAAAGTCTCTTTATCTGGTTAAATATTTATATGTCGTACAAGCAAGTGTGGTTATCTGTAGATCGATGAAAATTGTAGCAGATTCCATTACTCCTGCACAGTTAATACAAAACCTGATCTTTTCACACAATTATTGTTCACGCGAAAAGGAAATGAATTAAAATTCCATCTCAGATCTGTAATGGATATCGTCTATCTTATTCCGCGACAAATATAAGGCCGTAACGGGTTAGTGTCTTGCGATTATGTCTGTTTTCTTAGTTGAATTATTCGCCTTAAAGCCCGAATTTAGTGTCTGTGTCATGCAATATTTGGAAAACTTCAGCCTGCGCCATAAATTGAATAAGGGCCGTACGGTTGAAAGCCTGTGCGCTCAAATCACTGAGCTATTTCCAAGCTGTTGCTAGGTCCCCTAAGTAAACTTGCAAAACTTAAGCTTGGAAACATCAATGCACGAGAAAATGCACGTCGTATGATAAATTAAGTTAATACAACACGTTGCAATGTTCGTTGATGGAGATGGGCAGCGTTTGGTATGAAAAGGTTAGTCAAGCGACAACCTGATATTTGTTCAATAGCTAACTTTACTAACGTTGTGAGTGTGTGCTAATCAGCTGTAACGCATACTTTGATCACTTTTAAAATTACTGTTAAACTTCCTGTGGATCTGGAATGGGCATTGCAATTTTATTGTATTTTTAACCCAGTGACTGCAATACTTCAATATGCTGTATTTGTCGTTGAATTTCCGGTAGAGGTTTTGAAACAGTATCTGTTTTGCTGCTTCTAGCTGTTAAGTAATAAATAGGATTTGGTACATACATTATCAACCCACGTGCGCGATATCTCTGCTGTATATATCTAAACGTTATATATCCCTACTGCCTGAACATATATTTATTAGACCTGTCTACAAATTTCTGCAACCAAGGTTTGCTAAATAACTGGGTTTGCTTATTCCCCCTTTTCTTTTTGTTGTGGTTCGGCTTGGTGGCGGGGGGGCGGGGTGTGTTTGTTGGAAGGGGACTTTTTGGTCTTGTCTGTCGGGGGGGTTTTTGGTGTTTCGTTTCTGGGGGGGGTGTTTTTGGTGTTTGTTTTTGTCTTTGTTTTTTTTTTTTGTTTTTTTCGTTTGTTCCCCCGTTTGGGGGGGGCGCTTTTTTTTCTTCCCCTTATTAAATTAGCCTAAAATAATTAGCAATTATGTGTTACATCCGATAGCGCAAAAAAGCTATGTTTCAACATAGGATATATTTCGTGTAGACTTTCAACCTCTTAACCATCTCCAGCTGATGTCCGCAGTATGAGAATAAGTTACTAACCGGCACGCCAAACTAGCTCAAATCAACCTTAAACACAATTGACGTGTCAGAAATGCATCAGCAATCATCATACAGTATATAGCTCATGCGCAATAATTGTGTGTATCTGTATGATTAACGTTTGATTGAAGTGTCTATGCGTGTGTATTTTTAACGTTGTGGTAGTATATATATAATTAGTTTCCGTAACTCACCTTTCGCCACAATTCTCATTGAAAAACTGAAATGTTGATTATTTAAATTTGTATTTTTACACTGTAAGATAGTCTTTTGCGGAAAAAAAACACCGTTTGTTTTGAATCTAGCCCAGAAAGCAGAATAGAAGCAAGCAGATCAGTCTGCTACGGAAACAAAAATTTCCTTTAGCTCTGTTTTACTAGTATAAAATACACACATAAATAAATCGCGCGAAGAAAATTCAACAACCACAAAGGCACTACTGACGTCTCTCCTCATTCCGTCGGCTGTTTTATTGAATTACAGTATAAATTTATTATTGTTCTACATTGATTGCGGCAACGTAACACATGGTCTTGTTAGAATACAGATTTAGAGATGAAATGTGTTGTGCACCAATGGTCCAGAATATCTGTCCTAATGAAATTGATACAGTGAAATGACGCCGTTGGCATATTTTTTAAAAGTGGCTACAGCAATGCTGCTCGTTTAGGCAATCGATGAATAACAGTGCGGTTCTTATAGACTGCATTTCATTAATAGACATAATCACTGCATTAAGCATGAAACATATGAAGAATGAGTATAAAGATAGTTGTTTGAGATGATTACTCCATTAATAAACTTTGAATAGGAGTTGTGAGAATCGAGCTCCGATCTAGTATTCCCAAAACAGTGTACGAGATGAAACAGTTTGTGCAGTTGATTACTAGCCAATAAGTTGAGATATAGCGCCTTGTATTCGCTTCTTTCCGGTGATAGTAAGCTGCAAATAGAACAACAAAGATGGAGGATTAAGAAAACAGATGCATTTTCAATTCAGTACAAAATTATTTATTACATAAATACTTTTAAGACTTACGAAAATCAGTGCAAAATTTTAGATGTACCTTTTGCTCGTTTACTGTATTTATCAGTGCAAAATTATTTATTACATAACTACTTTTATGCTTTACGAAAATCAGCGCAAAATTTTATATGTACCCTTTGCTCGTTTACTGTATTTATCAGTGTACGGGACAATGTGTAAAGTGTTTTGAAACTTTATATTACTATAGATAAATAATGGTGGCGTTCAGGATCACGGCTCAGTTTGAATATTCATAAGCACGCACGGGCTAGGTTATCAGATTTTTAAAGCCTGGTGTCGGGTTGTACCTTTTCAGTTAGACCGAAAACTTCGATTCGGCTGCGATTTCTCTGGCGTACTGGAAAACGTTCATTGACTAGTTTGACAGCCGTCTTTATGCAAAAATACCATCAGTTACCTAATTAATTCCGAAATTTGATTTTGTATCAAAAACAAACAAGCAATTTTTAAATCTAACACAACGAGCCAACTTTTGTGAACCCATCCGACATTTTTGAAACTAAGGTCGACTTGGCTTGGCTAATGCTTAAAAGCGGGAAAATGGGTTTGATTTAGGTTTAGGTGCAACACCACGAAACTCCACTGGGCTCTGTACAATGTCTAGCTATGTTCGATGATCAATTCTGTTCATTCAGATGAAGCCAAGCCTAAACTTCGATTCACATCTCTTGTGTGCAAAGGAGATTACGCTTGACGTTAGTGAAATCTGAAAAATGTCAGTATTAGGTGCCAGAGATGGAACCGGGTCACCGGGTCACAGGGTCTCAATATGGTGACCCCATCTCTGTTACGTATACTTCATGTTAAACTTATTCAACTGAGCAATGTTCACCATACTTTGCTCTTCATTGTCCTATGTCGTGGCGGCTGAAATCAAACTGACGATACAATTTTTACAGTGGTAATATTGAATCTTTGAATTTTAGAAAAAAAATTATATACATACTATCTTTGTATTGGTTCTTGTAATCGATAGTTGAGTATCTAATTTTCTTTACCACAACGTTCTGCAGTAAATTTATTATAATTTAGCAACAAATGATGCAGTATATATAACGCTATTTTCCTGACCTTAGGGTGTCAATTTTTTAACAATGTCAAGCTTAACTTCGATTTAATTTAGTAACAAATGATGCAGTATATATAACGTTATTTTGCTCACCTTATTGTGTCAATTTTTTAACAATGTCAAGCTTTACTTCGATTTAATTTAGCAACAAATGATGCAGTATATATAACGTTATGTTGCTGACCTTAGGGTGTAAATTTTTTAACAATGTCAAGTTTTACTTCGATTTAATTTAGCAACAAATGATGCAGTATATATAATGTTATTTTGCTGACCTTAGAGTGTCAATTTTTTAACAATGTCAAGTTATAGTTCGATTTAATTTAGCAACAAATGATGCAGTATATATAACGTTATTTTGCTGACCTTAGGGTGTAAATTTTTTACCAATGTCAAGTTATACTTCGATTTAATTTAGCAACAAATGATGCAGTATATATAACGTTATTTTGCTGACCTTAGGGTGTAAATTTTTTAACAATGTCAAGCTTTACTTCGATTTAATTTAGCAACAAATGATGCAGTATATATAACGTTATTTTGCTTACCTTCGGGTGTCAATTTTTTAACAATATCAAGTTATACTTCGATTTAATTTAGCAACAAATGATGCAGTATATATAACGTTATTTTGCTGACCTTAGGGTGTAAATTTTTTAACAATGTCAAGCTTTACTTCGATTTAATTTAGAAACAAATGATGCAGTATATATAACGTTATTTTGTTGACTTTAGGATGTCAATTTTTTAACAATGTCAAGCTTTACTTCGATTTTTGTCTGTTTAGTCAAAAAAACTCCCCAGAACCTTGCTAAATGTGGAACAATACTTGTACCCGAATGTGATGCGATCTATGTCGAAGACGTATACAATACGAAATTCTTGTTTGTGCTTGTATGCCTGTGTACATCTAATTTCCTCTTGCTAAAACATTCAAAAACAAAACATACTGAAGAAACACGCATTGTTGCAAACAACATTTCACCGGCAAAATTAATTACCATATGTATTCACGTTGCAAATACATCTGTTTGTTATGATAATTTGTACAACGAACCCAGCAGAAATAGCATAATCGTTCTTTTGTCAGCGACTAATCATAATATTCATGCTTTAAAAATCGAAACATCAGCATTCACAATTCGTGCTCTAGGCCTATAATAGATATAGTTATAGCCTTAAAAATATTGCTTTCGTGTGTAATACTTGTTTTCAAAACAAAATGTAAACCTCCTCTTACGTATTCATGCATCTAGTGGTTGGAAATAAAATTGTTATTACTGCGTACACGCGTAATCATTTTAGTATAATGCTTCATTTATCGCTTTAGTCTCAATAAAGCTGCACATTTCCGCGTCTGCTTATAGGCTACGACTGTACTTCGTATTTCTTCGCACTGCCGACAAAATTAATCTAAAAAAGATATCTGGTTTGCGTTTAGAAACTGGTGAGCAACGTAGCATAACGCGACAACCATCATTAGGTTGTATTGTATCAAACAACAGCAGAAACAACAACAACTATTTCGGTACATAATGATATCGCATTTTGATATTGTTTTGTCTTTCTACTACAAAATGATACTAACATTACAAACATCTTGCTAGGTTTGTTCCGTTTTTCCATCGTCATATGTTAATATCAACAGGGTAGTGTCACATTTCATGTTTGTTAGTGTGGGATAAAACGGGAAGAGATATTATAACTCCAAAAATCTTATACATATATACATGTTTGCTTTAACGAAACATTAAGGGAAGATGAATAATGCGAAAATAGATTCGAAATTTATTTTAGTATTATCTGTAAACATTCGTTTCAAATATATATGAGTCGATCTTATTTTTACATTTTGGCAGAAATTTGAATCATGTCAAATTTTCGGACCTAGCGGAATATGGCAAATCTCCCCCGCGAATAATCAATGTTTTGTCTCCCTGTGATTAATGCTATGCTAAAATCTAAGCCTGAGACTTAAACTGATCCCGTTTCAAAATCTCATTTAAATATTTGTTATATTTACACTAATAGTGCATAAGTATAAATTCTACTTAATATTTAATAAGAAAAAATATTTTAAATTGGCGATTGCCTGACAAAACCGTTCATGATAAAAGTAACCTGAATAGACGTAGAAATAGGTTTGTCAAATTTGAGACACTATTTTAATTAAATTTCAAATTTTTTAATATTAGAAAACATGCTTAAACTTAAAGTTTACGAGACACAATAATTAGCGAAAATAGTTTGAAATTTTGCTTAGCTAATTTTCTCCCCTTCTTACACAACTACTCAAACATAGGGTGTCCAAGACACCACAGTGCAATTTACACGGTGTCCGCGACATTATTACTTGTGCAGCATAGACTACCATACACCATGGTATGGTCGTGATCACACAGTGCAAACTTTCCACATGGCTTGCGTTTTTTAAAGTAAATGCCCCATAGCAGAGCTAAACCTTGGTTTCAGGACAAATGTAGTATCCAATTTTAAGTTTTAGTTACATTCAAGCACTGGAGATAGATTTTTAAATTCCTCAACGATAATAATTTCAGCACCTATTTGAATTACATTTCAATTTTTTCTTCATATTAGAGAACATATGATTAACAGATCTAAATCATGCTTTTATAACAAATGAAGTATCTAAGTTTTAATTTTTAGTTACACTCTAACATTTGGGATAGATTTTTAACGATTATAATTTGCGAAACTATTTGAATTACATTTCAATTTTTTTCATATTAGAAAAGATGTGATTAACGGATCTGAACCATGCTTTCAGAACAAATGTATCTAAGTTTTGAAATTTTTTAGTTACACTCAAGCACTTTGTATAGATTTAATTCCTCAACGCTTATAATTTGGACAACTATTTTAAATACATTTCAATTTTTTTCATATTAGAGAACACGTGATTAAAAGTTCTGAGTCATGCTGCCAGAACAAATGTAGTATCATTTTAGTTACACTCAAGCACTTGTTATAGATTTTTTAAATTCTTCAACGATTATAATTTGTGACACTATTTAAATTAAATTTCATATGAGTAACAGGTCTAAATCATGCTTTTAGAACAAATATAGTATCTAAGTTTTGAATTTATAGTTACACTCAAGCACTTGGGATAGATTGTAAAATTCCTCACCGATTATAATTTGCGAAACTATTTGAATTACATTTCAAATTTTTTCATGTTAGAGAACATATGAATAACAAATATCATTCATGCTTTCAGACCAAATATTGTATTTAAGTTTTTAATTTCTTTAGTTACACTCAAGCGCTTGGGTTAGATTTTTAATTTGTTCAGCGATTATAATTTAAGACACTATTTGAATTAAATTTCAAATTTCTTCATATTAGAAAACATATGATTAACATATGTGAATCATGGTTTCAGGACGAATGTATTGTCTAAGTTTTGTAATTTTTTAGTTACACTTAATGACTTGATATAGATTTTTAAATTTTTCAACGATTATAATTTTCGCAACTGTTTCAATTACATTTAAATTTTTTCATATTATAGAATACGTGATTAAAAGATCTGAATCATGCTTTCAGAACAAATGTAGTATCTAAGTTTTTAATTTTTAGCTGCACACAAACACATGGGAAAGATTTTTAAATTCCTCAACCAATGGCACCCACACAACAAGTATATTGAACATCCTGTAATATCTAATGGACCGAGACGACGAAAAACCTTAGCAAATCTGTCTGCAAATTGAGGTACTGAGTACGGCCGTGCGAAATTTTTAATAAAACTTCATAAGAACTTATTTTTGATTATTCTTAGTTATAGATCTAATGTTCGGAGAGGCTTTGAAAGAACCAGAAAGGTGATCACATCAAAAGCATTTTAAGGCGAAAATTACGGCTTTACACAAAACATTTTAAAAACTGTGTGATTTTTATTTTTTCTCTTTCGACATAAAACACTGAAGTTTTCGAAATTGGCAAACTATAAGTTGTAAACATCGTTTTTATGGATTTCATAGATCTATTTTCATGTCGACATTCCGTGTTTGTTGATAGGTATGGTCCCATAAAACGCAAAACGATTGCTTTCATGCATATAGAGACCAAAAATTCTTATTGGCCCATTCTGGACACAATTAAAAATGTTAAGTTTTGACTTTTTAGAGCTAAAATGGCACCATAGCGCTAATGACATGAACTTTTTAGACTTAAACAAAGAAAGGCAACACGTTTATCCAGTCAACCTTTTCCGAAATGGATTAATGCGGGTTTCGTTTAAGGTTGGATAGAAGCTGTGTAGTTTGACTGCGAGCTTTGCACGTTCGCCACTACTACTCTACCTAGGAGATGTTGCTCGGTTTCTTAAGGAACCTCATAAAGGGATCGAATAACAACGCGAGTGCAAACACACGCCGCACGACAAACTCGACCGGTGCACCGCGTCGCAATGTACTCTGTTACAAAAGTGCAACTGCCAACTGCACACGTGCGACTGACAAAAAATTTTGCTCTATTTAAGATATCAACGGGTTACTGGCAGCTAGAAAAAAGTACTTGTTTGTTTAGATATTCTGTAAATATGCATTTCTGTAGAAAATCCTAGAAACAATTTGCCCCTTTCATTTTCTCATGAACGCATTGTTGCGATTTGCCGCTTTCAGGATATTACCTAGAAATTCTATAACTTTTCTATTTATTACGTTATAATGTCCCTAACGTTTGGCACGTGTATACCACACACACGGTCAGGTACACTGTCGACAAAAGGGTGTCTTATGCACCCCCATGTTTTTATAAATTTTTTGCAATGGTGGCTGGCTAAGGGTATTGCCACTTTTCGACGGTGTCAAGCACACCGTGTTTTCTTTGTAGTTAATTGACGATGTAATGCATAATCTCCTCAACATGCATATGGTCTAGATACATATATCGACATTTGGAAAAACTACACAGAACAACTGACTAATACACCGCGTCAGCTGTAGACGGTGTCCGTTACCGTTAAGTCGCGCGAAATTGGTAGCTAAGAGTGTGTGCGATACCGTAAACAAAAATGTAGTAGCTAAGTGTGCACCCTCCAAATCTGATTTATGGTATGGGGTCGCGACTACAAGGGGACAAAAGTTCCAATCAGGGGTGCATTGTAACGTGTATGCCGCAAATATGCACTGAAAGCGCGAAATCCCAATTACCGCTTAAGAGTAATTTAAAAGTTTTTAAAATTATGTAAGAATATATATGAGGGCACTCAAATAAAATCTTATTCTTAAATAATGCTATTTAATTATACAGCCGTTATCAGGTTTCTAACCATACATTGTGTTTTACATTGTACTTCAAAATTTTTTTAGTCGCTCTAGCAATGAAATATTAAGCACGCATACAGAAAAATACTGTACCTGCCATTTTATCGAATTTAAGGTGGAAGCACGATACGTGCGAAACACCGTTGAATATATTTCCAGTTACTAGCAGTCGCACATCTGCGCAACTATATCACCGATGTATTTAACAATATCGAATCGAGCTAAAAAAGTACGTCAAAGAAGCCTCTGCCGTGCTCAGTCTAAAGAAAACTGTTGTTGTTGACTTAAAATGTGCCGATCCTTTTATATGGCTTCAAAATATTTACCAGTTTCACTTCGATATTATAAGACTTAATCACATTTTGTTGTCGGTAATTATATGTTGCTGTCCGTTATAGCGATGTTTGGTTTCTGATTGCAGTTTTTTACAATCCTACATGCTAGGCTCATAACAATTGATATTAAAATAAATAAAAGTAAAACAGGGTCCAAAACTGGATGTAGAACAGCGTCCAAGAGGCTAACAGTGAGGATCACAAGCTATTTATATAGTGAATGGCCTACCAGGCCACCATTTGATTAAAAAAGAAGTGATGATAACGTTTTTCTCCATTGATCTTCACATTGAGATCTTATGCATACACAATTCAGCATAACTGGCATCACAGTTGAAATACTATTTTTCAATCATTCTCGTTAGCAGGTAGCACCAAATAGCTAATAATATCGTAATATAAAATAATTATGAATAAATAGATAAATAATTAAATGAATTGAGATGAATTTATTTTAATTGAAAATAAAAAAATAAAAGTTTGCGCTGTATATATCAGGGCGGTGCTGGTGTCCGATTCCCAAGTTTTGGGATGTACGAAGTCCAGAGTTCCAACTGGAACCACAAGAGTAGCGTAATTGTAATAGGTCGATTTCGCATGTATTCCACTAAAGTTGCCAACCTAGAATGACTGTTAGCGTGAGTGATCCCGTCTTAGATAGAACACATCATTCGTACGGTAAAAGTCATACGCGCTACTTTGCCACCGCTGCGGTATATAGCTAAGTTATTAAAAAACAAATAATGACAAACTATAAAAGCCTTTGCGAAGATACAGCGTATTGATCTCATAATTTTGCCGATGCAAATATATAACAATTATATTATACTTCAGTAGACATAACCACATCAAGGCATGTATGCTAGCCGCCATATGATATTTTTAGGTTCTATTTATTTTTCATGTGAGAACGCACGTCATGATACTCTTGAGTCGTCATAAACACCTGTCATTAGAAGCCCTTTTAAATTTTTAATTATTTGTTTGAAACATGCTTGTATAAATAATTCTCAGCTGTAATGGTTACATGATCGTTATGGTTCTGTTTGCGAATGCTGAACAGTTTATAGATGTCGTGTTAAATTTGTAGAAATGTGTCCTTCGTATACTGTTTGCAGCCGTAATAGAACGATTCCAAAAGTAGACCAAATCATAGCGATGCATGTTGTCATATAATCAGAAACACTTAGTGCCATAGCGTTCTTCGCCACTGTGCTTCAAAAGACTTGATAGGGTATCGTCTTATTTTGCCAACGACTGCGAAACAATGTATAAGCAGTTATGAATCCTTGATATGGTATGTTTAGCCGTATTTTCATATTAACTCTTTTTAGAAAAGCAGATACGGATTTAGGCGAATCGCTACAAGCCAGCAAACTAAGATGTGATTATACAATGATGTTTCACTGAGGTACATATCGTTTGGAACGTATCTTCAGTAATGTACCTGAGGCTATCTGTGGTTTTACTTGTTGTCAACGGTGCGCAGTGTGACCATTGAGTTGTTACGAATAAATTTTTCCAGACGTATTAACGAAATGAAGTGAAAAGTGCGCTATATACGCCTAGTTATATACATTTAAGTCACGATTTATCGTTGTTTTTGTATGGCAGTACGCTAAAGTATTATCATGCTCGAATTTGCCATTTATCTACTTTAGCGCTACATTTCGGCAAAGATAGTAGTTTCACGATACGGTGTGATTTGTTAGCATTAACAAGTCAATATTGCATGTGCAAAAATTCTAAATCGTCCGGAAATCTTTTCGAAAGAAACAGCGTTAAATCGACGGTACAAATCTGAAGACGTTTACAGTGACATATGAAAAAGGGAGTAGCACAAATTACGCTTTGTATTCGACGCAGAAAATTTTATGACAATCCATCCAGTAATCGATTGAGACGTCTCTTTTTGAATTTTGTCTTATTATTTCGGGATTACTGCCATTATCTTCTATAAAAAACTAGAAAATCGCGTTGCCAGCTAATTCCTCCTGAGAATATTGCCCATGATTAGAGCCCTGCGGGTAGAGCCGTTTTGCGTACCCGTACCCGCCCGTGACCCGACTCCCCGTACCCGTACCCGTGAAACTTTGCCTTTACCCGCCCGCGGGTACCCGCGGGTATGAAGCCAACTACAAAATGTGATGAATTATTATGTAGTCTAAAACAACACGATAATACACTGTGATTGCGAACCGTTATATGTTTGGTTCGTTCTTAAAATATGCTTTCGAAAAAGTTTACCGTTTAACAGAAAAACTCTTCAGTTTCGCCTTACATCTATCTATAATTGGACAAAAAACAAATCTATTAGCTATAAAAGTATTAGTGTTATTATTATTATTTTTATTATTATTATCATTATTTTTTATTATTTTTATTATTATTATTTTTATTATTATTATTATAATTTTTATTATTATTATTATTTTTATTATTATTATTATTAGTCGAATTCGGACATTTCAGAAAGTTGTTTTATAGATGATTGTATATTTGTAAAATTTCACAGGTACCCGCGGGTACCCGTAAAATCACGATGCCTACCCGTACCCGCCCGTACCCGCGGGTACGCACGGGTGCGGGTATACCCGCGGGTACGGGTACTACCCGCAGACCCCTACCCATGATACAGTAATGGGACGATGCTATACTACGAAGCTTCCGAAGGTGGTGCCCTTACAGCCCTTGCAACCTCAATTGTGGAGCGAAATTTTCCATTTTTCATAGCTTTTTCCAGGCTAGATCCGCGAAGATACTGCGCTTAGCAAGCCGCAAGAGTGCATCACAATTCCCTATTCTCAGTTCGAAGAGCGCCAAAACACCTGAGAAAAGTAAATAAAAACATTTCCAAAATCAGAATTAGTAATGCGGTGTTGTCCTAAACAGTTACATAGATCTTGTGCATTTAGCGCTACGTAATTTTAAGTGGTTCGAATTTTTACAACTTCTCCAAAGTCTATATTTCTCCATCAGTAGGCACCGAATATGACCTGGATACCATTTATTTTGTTCTCGCTGATTGGCGCCTTGTGGGGCACATATAGATTTCATTCAAAACAGATTTTCGTATTCCACACTTATGTTGAAGTAAGCTTCGGTCAGTACAAAACCCCTGCTTGCATTAGGTGGTGCACAATTTGTAGCATTAAATTTGGATTTTAAATCAAATACCAGGTTTTGCTGTTGCCATATAGAGCCAAAATTACCAAGTATTCTAAATTCTATTAAATCATGGTAAATTGATTTACCAGCTGGAAAATTGTTTGTTTTAAGCACTAAAAATTGACTATTTCTTGATTTTTCAGCTATAAATACTCGGTAATCAGAACTTTATGTAATATAGTAAAAAATTTTGCACACGTATGCTTTCACAAAAGCTGCTGGAACTATCAGAACCTAAGTTTTCTTCTTTGATCGTAAATCCAGTGGCATGACCGAAACTCACTTAAAGTCCAGGCCAACGCAATGTTTACAGCTGAATCAAGACTACTTACGGCATTGAATATTTCTAACATACATATTATGCGCGAGTGAACTTAAAATGACCCCGGCCACCATCCTATTTTGTATTTTTGGATAAAATTTGTCATGGAAAGTTTTTTGGTCAATTGAAATTTTACGTAAAATTGTTCGCGAACAGAGCGGTCGCGGTTGAAATCTAACCATTTTGTGTTCGAGAAAATTAAAGTAAAATCACCCAAATGTTTGAGAACGAAAATTTGTCGATTTGATTGCGACGTCACGTTTGCATTAAATATGTTCGCGAACACTGTATAATCCAAATTTAAATGATAATACAGTAGGAAACAGAATTTCTGCAAACTGTAATCGCCAATTTTCTGTTCAAACACAAGGTGTAATTTCTTTCACTTGGATTTGATTTTGCCAATTTTCGGTTAGCGAAAAACGAATGAAATTAAGCCTGTTTTCCGTAACAAGGGTTTGCGATTCGATATCGGTAATGACAGACTATGATGGTTGGCGGGGTCACCTTAAGTTTACTCATGTATTAAATGTTTACACCGATGTTTAATCCACGAACACGAGGGGCGGCAGAGCGGATTTAACCCATATCATACACAATGGGTTTAAGTCAAGCCAATATGCATTGCAACGCTGATGAATTGGATCTTCAGCGAACATTTCTGTCAGGCAGCGATTAGACAGTTAGTATACAGTTTTACAAAATGATTTTACCCATATCATGCACAATGGGTTCAAATCAAGCCAATATACATTGCAAAGCTGATGAATTGGATCTCCCGCAAACATATCTGTCAGGCAGCGATTAAACAGTTAGTATACAGTTTTAACAAAATGATTTTACCCATATCATGCACAATGGGTTCAAATCAAGCCAATATACATTGCAAAGCTGATGAATTGGATCTCCCGCAAACATATCTGTCAGGCAGCGATTAGACAGTTAGTATACAGTTTTACAAAATGATTTTACCCATATCATGCACAATGGGTTCAAATCAAGCCAATATACATTGCAAAGCTGATGAATTGGATCTCCCGCAAACATATCTGTCAGGCAGCGATTAAACAGTTAGTATACAGTTTTAACAAAATGATTTTACTCATATCATGCACAATCAAGCCAATATACATTGCAAAGATGATGAATTGGATCTCCAGGGAACATTTCTCTCAGGGAGCGATTAAACAGTTAGTATACAGTTTTACAAAATGATTTTACCCATATCATGCACGATGGGTTCAAATCAAGCCAATATACATTGCAAAGCTGATGAATTGCGCCTCCATCTAACATTTCTGCCTGACAGCGATTGGACAGTTAGTATACAGTTTTAACAAAATGATTTTACCCATATCATGCAGAATGGGTTCAAATCAAGCCAATACACATTGCAAAGCTGATAAATAGTATCTCCAGGGAACATTTCTGTCTGACAGCGATTAGACAGTTATTATACGGTTTTAACAAAATGATTGTACCCATATCATGCACAATGGGTTCAAATCAAGCCAATATACATTGCAAAGCTGATGAATTGGATCTCCAGCGAACATTTCTGTCTGGCAGCGATTAGAAAGTTAGTCAACAGTTTTAACAAAATGATTTTACCATATAATGCACAATGGGTTCAAATCAAGCCAATATATAGCAAAGTACTCGTTAGCTGAGATTGTACATGTATTGTACGTTTACAGGTGCAGTCCTTTTGCGAGGTACTATAAGAACGGACCACCAACTTGTAAATGACATAGTGGTTAGTGTTGTATGAGACTCGCAGCCGCATGACTGAGGTTCCAAGGTTTCCTCAACGTTATAGGAAATACGCATGAATTCCTGCATCAAAGGGATATACCGATTGATAGCAATATAATGAATATCAATAAAACTTTTCTAGCACTTCTACTGAACAGCCTAATAGCTCTCTGTGTCGATAAAACAGTTTTCAATAATAAAATTATATAATATCCGCGTCTGTCGACGGTTGCTCTCGCCTTGAAGGTTGCCTCATGAAATTTAGCATCAACATTCTGCTTATGGCCGTTTTTTTCTGCATCAAATTCATATGATTAATCACACCCGTATAGTGTTAATGATTTAAGCGACGTTGTATTTGTTATTTTTTCGGTTTATTATTATCTACGAATGAGTAAATATCAATTTTATTCATTAAATTTGATTAGTTACATTTTGATTCAATGCAAGCAAATGTGTTCCTAATTACATACAGATTTCACGTGACTACCATTTTAAGCCTTGTGGCTTCCGAAAGAGCATTAACAATTTCACGGGTGCTGAAATTGCATATGAATTTTCAAATGCAGACTGTCATAAATGACACAAGTTTCTAGAGTACGTGTTAACTTTTTGTAATAAAATAGATCGGTTTTAGTCCGAGACAAAATATTGCTGCTAAAGCTAAAAATTTAACCTGAAATCGTCTTCACGATGTAATAGTTCCATATTGTCTCACTGTAAAAAAGTTCATGTGCAATGTAGGAAGAATTATTGCACATGATAAATTTTGGCTCGGTTGACAATTTTGTACTCAGGAAATTATATTTTCAGTTGCTTGGCAAGCTCACCAATTTCGGCACGTCAACACAGATATATTTTATGGACATTGCATAATATTTACATTAATTTTCTGTCGGATTTTTGTCATCGCTGTAAACAGTGTAACACTGTTTTCATATTTATCTGACTGTGCACAAACAACTGAGTGATATTAGCAAATTTATCATTTTTATTTTCTCAATGTTTTCAAGCTAATCAGACTGCCATAATGTACCGTTGCGGTCTGCATATCGGTCGAATATGGTATACTACAGCAACCGTTTCGGTTTGACCCCATCATATTTAAAGTGCAGTAGGTAGCTATTAAAATTTAATTTATTACATTTACCGGTGTTGAATATCACTAAAAAACACAAAGCATAAAATTTTTTAAGTGATGCGACGTGTTTTCTCGAAGGACAGCGCCCTTTCAGGCAGAGCTCTAGTTGTCTACTCATAACTATTTTTTGGTTATCACCAAGTTCTCAATAGAAACCTGCTACTGTACAGGTTTGCAAAACAACAGACACTGAAGAACTCAAATGTTCATTTAATGTGTCAGTATAATAAACTAAATATATATAAGTAACTTAACTTCCCCTAATTGTGTTGCACTGCATGAAAGATTGAGCAAAATTACTACATTGGCTACTACAAGTAGTAGCGAAATTCGGAAATAATTTTAGAGTTAAACTGATAATTTTGGATATCAGAATATGTCGACAGAGGTGGGATGCGAACCTAACCTTAGGAAACATCAAGATAGCGCGTCCTCCAGAAAATTCAACAACAACATTTTGTTAACGGTATGTCTTTATGGATCCGTCGTCTAAGAATGATTGAGAGGCCTTGATCATTTTTAAAATACATTCTTAAACAGATATCGTGAATACGCTGGCTCAACATATCTAAAATGCTAGGTTTACAACTGAAATGATAAATAAGATCGGTGTAAAATTTAATGACAATAACATATTTTAGGCGCATTTAAGTCATGTTCGTACTTATAGTTGCGTTCTACCGATATGTTGACTCTAATCCTGTAGATACCAATCCCTTAGCCTTACAATTCTTACTCTTATTTCATTTCAACAAATTTCCGGCCATACAAGTCGTGTATTTAGCGAATATAGGCGTTAACACGCAACATAAATGCTCGTCACATAACTACTACCATCTGCTTCAGCGCTTTCTACCGTCTGTTTTAGTTTTAGTTTTAACGAGTTCGTGCACTGTTTCCACGAGTTTTATTGTTCTCAAATTACACCAAATAATATTCGCGAATGCTGTATTAGCCGCGATAATTTAAATCTGTTTGGACCAAAGTTGACATGAAGAGTTATCAATAAAAATATAATATATAATATGGAAAATTGGAGTAATTTCAAAGAAAAAAAGATGTTTTTAACGATTTCTGAAATCTCTAATACCTTGATTCAGTCGAAAGGTATTACTTTCTTGTAACAAAATACCAAATATATATACATGCAGTAAATTCAATCCAAGGTTAAGTAAGAATTATGTAAAGGCCCGGTTAAATATATATAAGTTAAATTAGGTTAAGAAAAAATTAACATTGTAATGCCAAGGCATCAATATTCAGACCCCAACCATTACATTTATTACTATTCGGATTTTCACCTCGTTGGAAGTTGCGAAGGTAGCTATAAAGAGACATACGTAACTGAACGAAGTAGTAACATAG